>APFE030647291.1:35407-76945 GCA_000404065.3 Pinus taeda
GTGAAGATAATAATAATAAATAAAACTTAAAGTGAAAAAAAACATTTTCTTAAAAAAAAATAAAAGAGATCAAAATTAAGTAAGAGTAAACTTATGGAAAGAGTCAAGTTAACAAAAAGTAAAAAAGTAGAATAAATAAGAGTAAATTTATGGAAAAATCTAAGTTAAGGAAAAGGTTAAGATAAATATAAAAATTGGATGATGACACATGGATTATGTGCATGAATATTTTTCTTACATTTTTGGAACAAATTGTTCTATTTAATGGATGAGAAGGAGGATGTTAAGCATTATTTTTCTATGAGAATTTTTGGATAGGAAGGATTCACTCACTTGAAAGGTCGGAGTGGCTAGGTAAAGTAAGATATAGCGTAGTTGAGCCTGTGATTGGGTTTAGAGTCATTTCCAACACTTTGACAGTGGTTTTTTGGATTATAGTAGCTTAAAATTCACAAATTGACACGTTGAATGTGGTTTTTTGGATTATAGTAGCTAGATATTCACAAATTGTAAGTTGGGTTTTGCAACTCCTAGATATGATTTGTCTCACTCAACCATCATGTAGATTATGTAAATTATTACTGATTTTTTTTAATTAATAACCTTGAATTTTTTACTAAATAATCTCACATCTATATATATTTTAAGTTTAAGCCATTACAACCCCGAATGCGGGTGATGGCACATCACAAAGGGTCGAGCCACATGTCCAGCATGTGCCGCCCCGTGCTCATATTAATGTTTGATGGAATTAGCCGTCAAAGGTTTAATCCTTCGCAGTCCGAGCTCTGGGCATTCAATGCCGAGCAGATTGAAGAGATGGCGTTGCAGCTTGCAGTTATTGCTCGCTCCCAACGAGGGAATGAGGCGGGTTATCAAGGTGCGGGTGAGCAGAAGAGAGCTCATCGTTATGGTGGAGCTGGGGGGTTGTAGACGTAGAGGCATTCGACGCAGGTTCAAACGCAGAGGTGGGCGGTTATCCTACCACTTCGACCAGCCATCTTGGCTTTCTGTCGCTCCAATTCAGGCTCTTGTCTTGGGTGGAAGTGGCAGAGCAAGAGCAATCAGGGCAATCTGGTTACGAATAGGGAATTTCCTCCCTCAGGCAACAGCTACTCAGAGGTTGTCGCGATCGGGAGGAACTTGTGGCGAATTCCACCTTGTGGTTGGTCTCACAATTCACCTTAGGCTAACAAGGGAGACGGAGGAGTGTCCATGGTGAGGCTACGGGAGCGGCAACCTTGCAGGAGGGGATCTGGGCGAGGCTCATCCTCTCGCCCTCCGGCAGCGAATGAGCACCACCATTGTTGCTGCTGCTATTGCTACAGGAGGGCAAGGGCTAAGCCACTCCAAGCTGGGCAATTTACGGAGGTTGGCAGCTCAAGCGAAGGGGAGCCAGTTCTTCCAGCATTTGGCTCGGTTGTGTTCACCTTGGGCAACTCCAAGGATATTGCAGGTATCAATGCTCATATTTCAGTTCTTTTTACTAAAACTCCTGAAGGGAATGACAGGGGGACGCCTCCAGGAATGGTGGAACCACCTCCAGAGGGCACTGGAAAGGAGAGCCCTGTTCAGCAGCCACCAATTGAGGTGGGCACCTCAGGGAAGGAGAATCTGCCTGCCCCCCCGCATCCCCAGGCGCAGGAACCTCAAGGCACAGCAAAGGATAAATGGTCCGCCATGTGGGAAGGAATCCCTGAGGGTCAGGGATGGTGCACTATCGTGGAAGAAAAAAGTCTCGGTGACGACTAATCCTCCGACACGCGCACCAGCTTATGCCTTTCTCTCTCAGCTCGGGTCCAGGCTAAAGGTCTCTGCGGGTATAGGGGTACGGGTTATCACTGTGTTTGTTCACTTGCAGTTTTTCATTCTGTCTCGTTTGTTTCGGTCTAGTTTACTCTCAGTCTGTCTCATTTGTGTCGGTCTAAAGTCTAGTTTTGAAGGAAGCCCCTGCGTGGGCCGTCATGTTCATGTTTAACTCAATGTTCCATGTTCTGTTGACTGTCAAGTCGAATTGGTTTCCAGCCTCAGTTAGTTTTTGGGGTAATTTTGGAAGTCCTGTCGATGTTGCCCCTGTGAGGGAGCTTTTTGCTTCAAAGCTAAGATATCCAAGGTGCCACCGGTGGCCATGGAAGTCCTGTTTCACTGCTTGTAAAACTTTCCTGTAAATATAATATAATAGACTAGCTAGTTTTACCAAGAAAAAAAAAAGTTTAAGCCATTACATATAATGTCAAAAACAAATTTGAACTCTATTATAACTTTGGGCTTCCATAGTTTCTTTTATAATTATCTCAAAACTTTTAATATCATATCATAGCCAAATTTCAACTCTATTATACCTTTGGGCTTCTATAGTTTCTTTTATAATTACCTCAAAACTTTTAATGATGAAAAGTTTAATAACTCATATTATATTAATGAAAGGTTATATGTATAACTACCAAATTATGCATACAGCCATTTTGAATTGTGAGTCTTTTTGTACACAATAATAAGGATTATCCTCCAATTCTACTAGAACCTGCGGTAGAAAATCATCCTATAACCAGGAAAATATAATAATTATAACCTATCGCAGAGAGATATAGTAAGGCCTCTATGTGTGCACATCCATGCCTCACAATAATTCCAAGATACCTTGTGTAAGTGAACCTAAAATTTTCTAACGTAAGTGAACCTAAAATTTTCTAACGTAATCATGGCTCTATAATATGAATCTATTCTGCAGTCCTTAATCTCTGCAAAGCAAATAATCTGAATCTATCCTATTTGCGCAAAGCAAATGTGTAAGATTCCAATCCAATTTTTTTCTACAACCTGAATATTGATACACATTCTATTCTTAACATAACATTTTGAAATAATTGAAAATATGTGTGTGCATGTTCTATTTTCAAGACTCTAGTATGCATAATTGTAAATTTGTTCATGCATGTTCCATTTTGAGATCATCCTTTAGCTCTTCGCCAATTTCATGCATGTAGCAAACTTTTACTGGGATATTAATTAATTACTGCAGTTTAGGTTGTGCATTGTAATTTTGAGAATCTTGATTTCTTAGGTACACCAACTCATAGGAACAGATAACAACTGCTTTCTATTTTGTTGATGAGCCTTGTGTATGCAGTAGGATAATAATGTTTCGATGTTTAATGAAACTTTGATATGGGCCCCTCCGAAATTGCTAATTACCTTGCCATTGTATGCCATTGTATGTTGAGATCCCGTGCATGCAATGATGTGAACTTTTTAAACTCATCAATGGTAATTAATTTTTTGAGTCATGGAACTATGTTAGTATTCATTCACTCCTGCAAGTGAGTGGGTGAAGTAAACAAATTATTCTGAAAAATGAGCATTATGTCAAATACATAAAAAAACCCTTTACTTCAAAGATCAAGTTACAACCATTACGAGAGTATCAATTAAATAAGCTTACAACCAATGCGAGAGTACCAATCGAAGAAGCTTGGCTTATTCTTCGAAAAGAAAATCATTAAAATTGTCCTTAAACTATTTACATTCCAATCCAACGCTCTTTAACAAAAATGGTTATGATGGTTTGCATATTATCAGTTTTTAGAACTGTTGATTGAATAGAGAAATGATGCAAGTTAGGAATCATGTGTTCATATACTAAACCCTTAATAAGTTCCAGAAAGTTTTGCAGATTATCAGTTTTTAAAAGTGTTGATTGCATAGAGAAGTGATGCAAGTTAGGAATCATGTGTTCATATACTAAACCTTTGATAGGTTCCAGAAATTCTGCATCTTATAACCCTGATGCTCAGTATTTAATATATCATTGTAATTAAATATGGGTGTTTACTAAATAATAATGAGCCACAATGATCATATAAACAAGGGCAATGACATAGCAGTAGTCCCTACGGATATGCCCAGGTTATAACATAGTATACCCAGGTTATCTGCTAGTTCTGGCAATATGCTATGGTTATACATAGTATATCATTGTAATTAAATATGGGTGTTTACTAAATAATAATGAGCCACAATGATCATATAAACAAGGGCAATGACATAGCAGTAGTCCCTACGGATATGCCCAGGTTATAACATAGTATACCCAGGTTATCTGCTAGTTCTGGCAATATGCTATGATTAATTAGAAGGGAAGTGAGCAGTTGAAAATGCAGCAACTAAAATCTTTGGAAGCTGAGCTGGAGTGCTCAAGGAGAAGCTAGGGTTCTAGTGCAGAGAACCTGGAAAAGAAAGAATACCAAAAGGATGATTTGGTATGGGTAACAACTAACAGACTTGTTACAGAAGAGAGAAGGGCTAGTTGCAGCTCACCAGTGAACAAGGAAAGTTCACCAAAAGAAAAAATGAATTTGACTATTGTTAGTCATAACAGGGGTACAGAGGAAAGTCACAGACAGAGAGAAAAGAGTGTCAAAGCAGTTGGACTCAAAGGAATGAGTAAGGAAGAAACTGACATAGAGGTGGCTAAGATAAAGACAAAACTCAGTCATTTGGAGAAACTTATACAAAAAATAATCAGAGAAGGATGGAAACAAGAATTTTATGTTGGAAAAAGAGTTAAGTGGCCTATCAGGGAATTATTTGCTGAAAAATTAATACTCCAAACAACTAAGAATTAAAGAATAGAATCCATTTGTGAACCAGAAAAAGGACCTCTCCTTGGAGAAGGAGACAATGATGAAGAGATGATCTATACAGATCAACATAAGAGAAAGGTACTGGTAGCATCTTCATAGACAAGAGAGTCTCATACTTTTGGAATTAATTATTTGTGTGAATGTAAATTTACAGGTATGAAACCTAATGAATTTGAGCATGTGCATGAAAAAGTGAAAGAGGCAGAGACAAGAAAAACACAAAAGGAGATTCATAAAGAATTTCAAGACTTCAACTGGTGGAAAAAATTAAAAGGTATAAGTGAATGGTTGTGTCTTCTCTTATTAAAAACTTATTGGATCATGTGGGAAGGAATATTAACATGGATAGAAACCCAATGGAAAATGGACAGAGAAAAGGAAATAAATGCATTACAGATTTGTGAAGTGGAGAGAAGAGAAGCTGACACAAAGAACTCATCTCAAAAAGCTAAGTCAAGGAAAACTTTGAAGGATCAAAGTCTTATCATAGAAGAGAGAAAGACAATATTGTCTTACTTGGATAAATTGAGTGATGGAGAGAATTGTGTAGCGCAAAAAGGTATTCTATAAACCTATGATGAAGTTGCCAAGCATAGTCAAGAAGCTGCAGTCCAAGAAGTATTCTTTGATGAAAAAGAAATTGGAGATGTTGAGGAATAATTTCTCAATAACTTAGTGAAATATCATAATAGTTCAGAGAAGCATGAAGCTCTAAACACTGAGGATTCAAATGAAGAGCGTTGTATCTTTGAAACTGATATGGTTTGTATGTTTTTAGGTTTGACAAGTAATGAATGGAAATTGGACAATGTGCTTATGCATGTTGATGAAGAAGTGAGATTACTAGAAGAAATGGCTGGGTTAGAAAAGTATTCTGAGCATGTACTTAATAACTTTGAGAATAATGGCATTGGCAGGGAATTTGACATAATTCAAGAAGTTGAAGGCAAGCAAATGAGATTTTGTAACTAGAATGAAGCATCTTTAGTAGAGAATCAAGATAGAATTATTATGGACAATGTGAAAGAATGTAAGATGATGTTGACAGATACAGAAGTTCAAGAAATCTATGATTTTGAAATTGATTATTTTATTGAGTTTGTAAGCCATGAAAAAGCTTCAGAAAAACAGAGTTTCGTTTATGTTATATATGAAGATGAAACAACATCATTTTGTTGCAATGGTATAAGTATAGAAGATGAAAGGATACTTCATAATGATATGCTCCAAGAAATTCTAGCTATTGAATTGTTGAATGATAGTCTTATATCAGAACAATGAACACTGTGTAATGCAAAGGGAAGTGTTGAAATCAAATTTGTTGACAGTTTCATAAATTTTGTAGAAAATTAGCCTAAAGACTTGATGACAAAATTATCTGTGGAGAATGGAAAGCATGGTAATTTTAAATCTGACAATTGTGATGCAAATTATGTTTTATACAAGAAAGAGGAGCCATATGTAAATGACATGCTTATTGGATATGAAGGTAGATTTAATTTGCTGAAAAAATTATTAAGTGAACTTGATGATATAGATGAAACGATTGCCTTTCATAGAAATGAAGGGGAAGCTGTAAAGTGCAACCAACAGGTTGTAAATGAAAGAGATGAAGTAAAATTGGACAGAAATTTCATAGTTTCTTTGGAAAAAGAGAATGAACAGCATTTAGCTGACAGTGGAGTTTAACTAAGGTCCACGTGTTTGAGAAAGGTTATAAAGTGTAAAGAGAAAATTGAGAAATTGTGAATGAAGAAGTTAGTCAAGAAGAGAACCAGAAAAAAGAGGAATTAACAAAATAAATCTGCATCAGCAAAGAGAGAGGACAACAACAACGTAAGATTTGGAAACCTGGAAGGACTAAACATCAGTGGCAGAAAAAATGGAGCAGTAGCATGATGAAAGAGATGGAAAGTTACAAAGTAAGGTTTGGCATCCAGGAGAAAGAGAGAAGGCAGTAAATGCACCTGCAATTGAAAGAGGTCAGACAGCCAGTTGGAAGATGAAATCTGACAAAGTTTTCAACAGGAGCAGTTGGGTGACTCATGAACAAGATTCCATGAATTATTTCAACCTGGGAAGTCTGATGTAGGAGCATTATTAAAGTTTATAAGCCCATGAGTCTTACTTCACATTTACTAAAGGGAGTGGATTCCCTTAATCATTTTATTTATTTTCCTAAGTTTAGTGGAGTTTGAGGAAATTTTAAAATTGTAAATTTAAATTGTGGAGAATATGTTGTGAATAAAGAGATTTTAGTGACAGTTGAGTAATCCTAGGAAGAATGAGGATTTGAGGGATTTAAAAGCTTCATTTAGGATTTTGTTTGAGAAAAGAGTAGAGCTGAAGAAATACTTTAGGAGAAAGTGAGAGATTGTTCGATCTGAACTAAATTGGTTCATGAATCCGTATTTGTACAAATTCTCATCTTTTGAATAATTAGAAAGGAGAGAGCTAGAGGTTAGAGAGTAGAGGTGTGCATGAGAGGGATATGATGAAGGCCATTTTATTGCATATCAGGCCTATGAATTGTGTAAATTTCTTTTGTGATTATAAATTAAAATTTGACAGAGCTTGTCAAGAAAGCCTATATGTGTATTTATGTAGATTTCCGAATTATTGAAGGATTTGATCTTAAAATTTGGTATCTATCTACACCTCTCTAATTTATGTGCATAGATGTTCAAACCCCAGATGGTTTTTACTATCCCTTTGAAATAATTGAAGTTAATTGATTTACAAGTTGAAAGCTCAGTTTCTCTGGTATAATGGGCTTGAAGTATTGGAATACTCTGGGCAATTAATTGTGGAAGACTAAAAGCTTTCTGCAACATATTTTTCCTTAGAATTGGACCGCAAGTCTATTGTGAACCCTTAATTGTATCAGGTGATCTCTTGAGTTCCAGCATCGATTAACAGTGAATGTAAGTAGACTGTTTATTGATTAAGCTACAAAGGGATAATAGTGATAGTCTAAATCTGGTGGACAAGGAAGAAACATAACAGAAATGCAGAACACAGTTTCCTGGCAGAGAAGGTTAGATCGTTGTCAATCATCCGATCAGACAGATCCAACAAATCTAACAGTCATCGTGTGCCAACAAGCACAAAAGATAATCCCAAAAATAGATGCGATAGTTTATAAAACTGAGTTAATAGCTCAGTTAATCGTGACCATCCGCTTCACAACATCAAATTTGATAGTAATCGTGTCGAAAGATGCACGAGCTTTAATTTAATTTTCGAACGCGATATCTTATGAACTGTGATTTAATCCAGTTGAATTCTGGATCAATCACAACCGTTCATTATGTATGGACGAGATTCGACAGATATCGCTCGAGAAGATGTGTGCTGGTTAGCATTTGAATCGGATGTGATAAGTTTTGAACTGGAACTTAATTTGTTTGAAATCAAGGTCTGATAGTTTGATAAACAGGAATTTTAATTATTTAAAAATTCTAAATTTGTGTATCGGTGCAGCTTCGCTACATCATAACACCTAGAAGCTCTGTTACTTACATTGCTATCACTTACCTACCCCCAGAAGTACCCCAATAATTGTTGGAGTTTTGTATCCAATATTGGTGGGATGAGCATAGAATAGAACACAACTTGTTGTTGATCATTGGAAAGTACATGTAGTATAGTCATTTCGGTAGTGGCATTGTCATTACTTGTCCTTGTTGGGCATCCACTAAGCCATCCTTCTCAATCAATCATTGATCATAGTTATTTGATGTCTTTTCCTGTTGATACCACCATCCTGGCTACCAATTAGAATCAATTCCTCCTTACCAACTAGAATCAATTTGTTGGGCCTCTATGATCATCCTTCCAACACTCTGGAACCATTCTTTGGTCACCTTTTGATTCACCACGATTTCTCTTATAGTTTTCTAAGATGAATTTTCCAGCAGTTGGAAATATTTTTGTTGAGATGAATTTTCCACAAGTTTCAAGTCATTTTACCTATATGCCTAGTACTACCACCTAGACATGTATAAAGATCATCTTGAGAAACTTGTTGATTCCATGAGTAATTGGATGAAACATGAGTATGAGAAAACAATAGGGAATAACTACACTTGATGGCCCTATAGCTTAAAGTCCTTGATCCTTGATGGCGCACCCTTTGTCTTCTCATTGGGTGCTTTGAAAATTGAGAATCCATAAATCAAATTGAAATCAATGGTAGGAAATCCAGTCCAAATATGCATACTTGATTTCAATCTACGACTTGAAAGGAAAATACAATTATAATATCTTGGAGGCCCGAGATGGATGCATATTTGTGTAAATTTGTGAAACCAATAAGAAACTCTATGATTACTCATTTCTTGTGATCTCTTTGACTTGATATCTATTTCATGGCATATTTCTATGTTTATTGGCCTTGTTTATGGAAAAATAACAAATTTTCATCCAAAAATTACGCATTCATGTCCGCTGTCAGTAAGTGGGCCTTGTCTAAGATTAAGTCAATGTTGGGGATCAAAAAGAGCTAGATTAATCAAAAAGTGAGTCGTGGGTAGAACTTGGCTCGTGTTTAAGGTAAAAATTCCTTCTAATACTTTAGTGAAGTGATATAGTATGAAACCATTAGAATTGGCATTACATTTCACAATGTAAAGCAATACATGTCTTTGAAATTGCAAGTCATAATTTGATGAGGCTATGCAGCCTTATGGTCTGGCAGATTTTGTCTTTCCACGGAATTATAGGCCTTCGGAAAAAATGATAAGGTGTGGACTAGACTTGTTTCCAGTACTGAATATTGATAGCATAAGTGGAGCGAACAACGAAACAATCAATGGAGTAAGGAGTCTTATACAACCGCTCGAATCACTCAAATTGTAGGAGAAATACCATAATGAGACATGTATGACATAGAAAGAATGTTGAGTGGACTAGAGAGCATAGAGAGAATGTCAAGTTTCAAAAAATCTCCCACGAGCATGGTGATTGATATGATTCGCCAATATTACAAGATACAAGTTTACAAGTGTTTACAAAGCTCGCAGATTTCTTGTGGTCCAAGACTCTTTTGCTTGTCATGTCCGAAAACTCTTTTCCAAAAACTCCACATTGCATTCCAACCATGCTCCTAATAACCATCCCTTGAGAAAATCCAACATGATCATTGGAAAAGAACATAAATAGTTAAACCCTATTTAGCTCTATTGTTCATGCCCTATTGATAGGAGAAACCCTATCCCATATAGGTATTAGCTCATTGGAACACATTTTTTAAATATGTTTCAAACACAAATTTATAACCCTCAAATGAATAAAAGGTAGTCTAAGATTAACTAATCAATTCAATTCTGAAATAAAAATATTGAGAAAAAAACTTGGGCAAGACATACTATAGGTAAGATAGGAAGGTCATGGAAATAACTTTCTCTCATGACACTGTATACAAATAAGTATAGTTTCCACAATATTTTTTCATTCCTCAAATTGTGCTTGGATAGAAAACAAGGTTTCAATGTAAATGTAGATGAGAACCTGCATTCGAGAGAGAAACCCAAATATTAAAGATAATACTAACAAGAAAATAGTTGCATATAGTTGAACAATGAAGAAAGCAATAAAACATTAACCCCAAACCCTTGTAAGGTTTTTAAAATAGTAATAATTCAATTTCATGTCATACCACAAAAGATAGCATTAAAACATGTTAACATCATATTTTAAGATGGTCTAAATTCAAAATGTGTAAACTTTGAATTCACGTTTTATCTTTTCAGCTAGTTGTAATGATAAATCAGGATAGACTGGACATCTCCAACTATAACCATAATATAAGTGATTTTGACATGAAAATGCGAGTACCTCAATAATCAAAAGCGTTGCAGGAAACTGGAAAAAGAAAACTAGTACTTCCAAAAATAAAATCATATTAAACATAACTTCAGATAAAAATTGAGTTTAACTAAAAGTAAGGCATTCAACTACACCCTCCATAAATGATCTATAAATACAATAACAAGCTCGTTGTATCTTACATGTGGTAAAGAAGTAATAATATGCTGCTATACTATATGGAAAAAGGGTCCTAGAGTTAAATAACCCAGTAGCATGAGGTTCACATATATGCGACACAATTCTCGCATTAAAGATAAACCTAAGTTTGATACATGGTTATAGGGTAGCATTTGGAAACTAGTAACCGTTAGAACAACTATTGCGAAATGAAGAGAATGAGTCCCAAAGGAAAAAGTCAATTCTAACCAAAAGAATAAAATCAAGATAGAAGAGTAGGATAAATATTATTACATTTTAGTTTTTTCCCCTTATCTATAAAGAAAAGGTTTAGTAAAGTTGAAGACAAACCAAAGTGTGACAATTGTTGCAACACCGTTTCAAATATTTGTGATGTTATATTTAAGAAAAAAAAGGTATATGACTTGGCCTATAATCATTAGCATTCTCTTAAGAAATTGGCAATACCAAAGACCAATCTACTCAAACAAGCACACAGTGGAAGTAATATGATAAAGAAATTTACTCCTAATATAACTGCAGTGCCATTGGATTACCCCAAGAATAGACCTAGAAGTAAATTTGTCACAAAATTGGATACTGCATAATGATATAGGTTGTAGACTTGCCTAGAATAACCTTCACCACGTGAAGATGGCTAAAAATAGCCAATGAACAATAGACTAAACCCTGTATCTCACCACTAGTGCAGTAGAAATCCTTTTTTGCAACTAAACTCTTAGAAAACCTCAGCTAAGGACATTTGTAAATACGAAACCCAACAATGTTAGACAAAACATGTCCAAATTGATGTAACAATGAAATTTACCAATCAGAGCTTGCGAGTTTTAATGGGCATACAACCTCAGTGACAAATCCATTACATCATCACATTGTAATGAGCTCATGCCCATAACAGTATGATATGCCCACTCTTTAAGGAATATAGAAGAAAATTATTAGGCTTTAACCTTCAATCTCCCCCTTGATCTACTTTGTTGGATTTTTTTGGGAGATTTATTTGGAAAGCATCCTAGATGATAAGGCTCTAGGAGTGTTATGATCAAAATCATAGTTGAATAGACAATGATGACTGGAAATTCCTTGTTGACCTGCCAACCCATAGTATGAATATGGTTTCCTACTAAGAATGGAGTTATGTTTGAGCTGTAAGCCTCTAGGTTGAAATCAAAATCAAAACTTACAATGCACAAAATATGAAATAGAATTTTTGTCATCTTGAAGGAAGCCAATCTTCTAAGTTTATCATGTTCCCCTCATGGAAAATACTAAAACCTCACACTATGAATGTTTTTCTACAATTCAAAACTTCAAGCTTTCATAGACAAAAAACCCAATAAAGAAATAAGGAGAAGTTATATCAAAGTTTAAAGCAAGGCATCATTTCATCACTTTCAAAGAATACCCAAGGAACAACAATATAGGATAAAAACTAGAACTTGTTTCATTTTCGAAAAAACCTCTATACCTCTACATAAATTTCCTACATGACGGGTTGTTAACCATCTCCTACAACGAAAGTATGGACCTTGACATTAGCTTCAATCTGTTTGCAACATAGAATATTTTGTACCACCCTGTCTTTCATCACGGTTCGTAACTTTTTTATATCATCCCACTTACAGCTGCTACATAAAGGTCTGAAAACATCACAAAATATGAAGCATTTATAACCTCCAGAAGAAATCCTTCTACCGCACGCTCAACTAGATCAATACTACTATGAATTTACAAACACCAAGTAATGATCCCCACAAAGTGACATACTTTCTTATTCGTACTTTCTCAATAGATCATTATGTTTCACCTAGAAAAGGGGGACAATTGAATGAATCTATACATAGAAGGCCTTATGCAGTAATTATGTTTGATGAAATTGAGAAGGTACATATAGATGCTTTCAATATTCTACTTCAGGGAAGCCCTATCTACCTATCATTCAAACCAAACAGTTAAACTAACAAATCAACTAGAGTTTGATCCCGAATTGGGTTGGGACAAACAAATATCATTGATCAATAGGTCTTATTGGTCCTCCTATCGTGCATGTTTACATAATGCAACTAGTAAAGAATGAACACATCCATGCAAAAATAAGAAAGACAGGAAGGAACTACTAAAACTAAAAGTTGGGAATAAATATAGCTAACAAATTTGTTTGCAAGAATTTTTGAGATAGGGGGATTAGCAGGTAAGGTTGGCTTCAAGTCAACTAAATGGATGATGAACTTCCATCAGCAGACATTGTTCCCAGAATAGCCCGAGAGTCTTCAACATTTTCAATGGCAAGGTCCCATCAATGATAAAAGACAAAGTACAAAGATAAGCTATTGGAGAAAATTCAAGCTATGTACTTTTTATTATTCAATTGAAATATGCAATAATTCCACCATTCAGTGTTGAGTCAAAGCTCTATAACATCCATTACTTTGGATCTTTTACTGCCTTTATCAAAACTAATTTGAGATAAAACAAGATAAAGATTATTTCAAGATAAGGTGATTTTGTAGCTCAATCGGAGTAAAATAGTGCACCCAGGGTAAGTACTAAGTGGGAATGCTAAAAGAACTCCTACTCAATACTATCTAAAAGAAAAAATCATATTAAATTGTGTTTGGCTAAAGGCTAAATGATCTAACTAAGAGCAGTTATAAAATAAGGTGCAACTGCAAGAGAGATACTAGAAACTAAAGAGTTTATGTCGTGAGCAAAAAAGAGAATGTAAAGGCATGTTGGAGCTAGCTGAGGAGGATGCGTGATGGGACTACAAGACATGTTGATCATCAGAGTCATCAATAACTATTAATATTTCAAATGTAGTGGCAGATGATATGCTCTCGGGAGTGGTTGGGGCTGAGAGGGCCTTGATGCATGATCTTGGGTGTTTGCTGGCAATGATGAGAGTATTTTCTTTCAAATGAGTTGTTGTATTGAAATATGAACATTCAATTTTTATTTTGAGCTAGAAAAGCTCCAAGTCTAAAACTAACTTCATTCCTATTAGGCACCTTAGTTCTCGCTATGGCTTGAAAGGTATGCACTAGCTACTTATGATTTCACTCATAGCAATCCTCATGACTCGGGGCACACTCTAAGTCACCTTCCCTCAAAGAAACAATGGTAAACACTAAAATATAATTACTTGAAGTGAAGGTTGGACCTAATCATACATGGATTAGCTCATTGAAATATGACAAACACAAATGAAGATGCATAAATTCTTCTATACCTGTTTGATGATGGTCACGACAGTTGTTCCACTGTAGATGCAATCCAATATGGGATGCAACTTGAGTTCCTTATCCATCACCTTGAAATCTTGTAGATGATATTTTTTCCATGCGACAATCATATTGGACTCTTTTCTGTGCATACCCCATTTGAATCAATGCACAATTTGTTTCAATCATGGGCCTTAAAATTGTTAAGATTTTCATGACTAGGTCATTCAGTTAACAACAATTTTTTCCATTGGTTCATAAGAAAGTTAGGTAGAAAATTTCTAACCCTTTTGCTAACGAAAAATCTATATGACTTATGCCCATAAAAAACTCCAACAAATCCTATGCTCTCATGTGATCCAAAATTCTTTTGTGACTTAAAATTCTGACACAAAAACAACATTACATTACTGAAACTCTTATTAATCTAAAAGAAATTTACAAATATTTGTAGTTCACGATGTATTTTTTCCATGCTATGAATCTATGAAAAGAAAGAAAATATTTGAGACAAGAAAACCAGATAAAACTAGGTTTTATGTATTTTCCATGGACATTAAACATGCTTAAAATGTCGATTTTGAGAGAAGAAACATTTATGCCAATTCTCTGAGACCTTCAAAAAGCACCAGAGGATTAACTATCATTTTTTCCCAAAGCAACATCCAAAAAATACAAAAGGAGTTTTCTTAATTCTGGAAATCAAAAAAATACAAAAGAATGAAATTAAGAGAAAACTCTTTATGATTTAATGTAATATCGCCTTATTTAGAAGCATAATTTCAAGGATTATGACTAGGGGATTTAGAACTTGAAGAAGCTTCAATACCATTTCAAAGACTCTTTGCATCTTCACTCCAGCCTCAAAGGACCCTTGCAATCTGATAATGTTATCATTGTGGAGGCTCAAGTGGAAGGGGTTACAAGAAGAGGACATACTCAAGTGGGTCAAGATAGTATTCGTAATTATTTTGGGTAACACAGTGGAGAGGGTCAAATTGAAATTGGAGAAAAGAGAAGAGGTTCCATTTCCCTTCAAAATATAATCTCGGAAGGAAAACATATGCAGAACTCTTTATGGTTGAAAAATTAATAAATATCCAAAATTTTCACAATAAAAGCAGTTCCAAGCCTTTGAGGGGGAGCAGGCCCAACAACTGCAACCTAGTACAGAGAGTACGCATATTGCAAGGGCAACAAAACTTCAGGGCAACTAGAAACACTGCTCAAGCCATACATAGTGCAAAAGCTAGAGCAAATGCCTCAGGTGCAAAGTAAAAATGCTAAGGTAAATAGCATGTTTTCTTATTTTCATAATAAAACTTCAATAATGATGAAGGATGAGCAAAATACTAAACATATTATTAGAAATATCAAATACATTAATAGGGGATATACATAAAAATGTTTTAAGAAATAGAATTTAAAAATAGCCAAGTCATGGAATAGAACACCCATAGTTGCCATTGGGAGACCCAGCTACCACGGACCACCTGCATGCATTACACATGCTCTTGCATAATCATTTGGATAGTCTCCAGGAGAGCCATGATCCACTCATACTCATCTCGACTATAACGAATGCATCCAAACTCATAAGAATAACGAACGAGATATAGCGTCATCGGCCACCCTTCACCAGCACCTTCTACTTTGGCATAAATAGGTGCATATAGTCGAAGATTCGCGTTAAACAACGAAGCGTTATTATGTCTACCTCTATTGATGGGAAGAGTTGCACAATTTTTACACTCATGTGGTAGTGTCAGGGGATGCAGACGGGTCTTACACCCATCATATTCCACGGTGAACCTAAGCAACAAGCGAGTGATTTTAGGGAAAACTCATCAATGCAATATTGTAATTTTGGGAAAGACACATTGTGAGGTAAAAGGGGTTTAATATTGGGCAAGGGTTTTAATGTTGAGTTATTCGCATCATGGGTATGCCGTTTAAATGGCTATTCCAATGCTTTAATGTTTGGCAAGGACTTTAATGTTGGGCTATTTGCAACATGGTTATGTCATTTGAATGGCCGGGCGAAACACGATAGGAAATCATGACTCATATTGGACGCAAAGGAGGTTGATCGTGGTATGAATCCCAGTAGCAGTTATGTATCGATTGCATTGATTCTATAGGACAAGATTTCGGGCCTCTGTTTTGTCTATACCCCAAACTCTTTTTTTTAACTGTATATGTTATTGGATATTCTGATGGTGCTACTACTAGGTATTTATCTTACTCTTCTGTTGATGCTGCTTATACTACAACTAGTTATGAATTGGTCTTCCAATGGGCCAACACCTAGATAAACTGAGTAAAGGGCCTTAGCCAAAGCAATGGTGGGGTTTTGGTGGAGAAACTGAGAAAAGAGATTTACACCTGCCTTTTTGTAAGTGCTCGTCCTGGTTTGTGTCGATTTGCATGTAGGAAAATGTAGAATTATTAGCATAACTATGCTTAACCTAAGCATAAATGAATTATTGTTTCTCATTTCAGACGATTACACAATGTTGTTCTTTGCGGTTCTGAGACAAGTCATAGAAGGGCGATGAACTAGCATGAACTAACACATTTCCCGCTCCAAGGTAAAGTGGCATAAAACACCTTTGTATCAGTGCATCAAAAGACACGAGCTGCAAACTAACCAAGGCAAGTGGAATGTAACTAGTGAGGCTCAAACCTTTTTGTTTCCTTCTCCCATCATAATTATACAAAAAAAACTACACATGTAAGACAACAAATATGCTCTCTCTATTACCCACAGAATCTTACACCCATACACCCTTTCTCCTTAGTAGCGTTTGTTACCTACAAAATCTTACACACCCTTTCTTCGGAGCAACGCCTGCAAAATCTTACACCCTTTCTTTTGAATAATGTTTCATTAAATAAGTTACTGTCTAGTCTAGTCCTTGCTACTATTTCAAAATCTTTTCTTTTGAACAATGTTTCGTTAAATAAGTTACTAGTCTAGTCCTTGCTACTACTGGTAAAATATTCACACTGAGGCTTGAGAAGGAAGACTACCTTATATGTGGCACTTACCTAGATAGGCTATATGAAAGCAATGAAATTTCATGTTACGTTTATTAACAATAAGTTCATGTTACACTAAGTTCATGTTATGTTTGGTGGAAAGTGGCTAGAAGTTGAGAGGTGAGGTGGTGGTAGCTAGCACCTTAGATGTGAAAACTAGATAGTAGGTGGTGGGAAAATTTGCAAACTTTGCATAAAATGCAATTTGATATAATTGTTATATTACAGTCACAATATTTTTTGGACTTTAGATAAAATAAAACTTGTCATAACATTTTTACATTGGGATAAGTGAAGCATGCAATAAGAGGTAAATTTTTTATCAACGAAAAATGTTCATTAAAATTTTGATGGATGAAAATTGCCAATCTAAAACTTTGGTTAAACAATGATAACACGGAAAAAAAAAATTGGTCAACAAATGATTTAAATGTGTGTCAATGATCTACAGATCATTATAGTCCTGCAGAAGGCAAGGACTAATAGGCCTCTTTATCGTTCTAATTTTATGTGATGTCTTTGAAATCTATAGAGGAAATACTAACCCAAAACAATCATCAATTGATAACTAAAAGCATGTTGGCTTAGTAATGTGATTAGTAAATAATCAATCAATAATCAAGTGTATTCTTCAAAGTATTTAAGAATGCTAAAATTGTGACTCTAAAGGTTTATTTGGATACGATTTGTAACTATAGCCAATATCCATCAAATTAATTGATGTGTTTGAATATATAATCTATATATTTATATTTTTCTTTTAAATATGCATAATTTATGTGTTTATTTTTTTTAATCGTAGCACATACATCAAATTTTATATGTTGGGCTTGCAATATGTCTTAAACTGTTTTTGTTTGGCAAAAAGCTTATTTTCTTTAGATCTAAAGAAATAGGTTAATGGCCCAAGACCATGAAGCATCTGGGAAAGGTGACAGCTTGCCCCTTACAAACCACCAATCAAAGATTATAGACAACTTCCTTTTACTTCAATAATAATGATAAATCAACAATCAAAAATTATTATTCTGATAATTAATTCGAAAACTAAATTATGATAAATTTTCCTACTGTTAAAAAATAATTCATTAATTCAGATCCTATTCGCGTAAACATGAAATGGATAGATTCCAATAGATTCCTCCCTAACTAACTCACTCTCTTGGTGATTACCTTACGCTCTTGGAGTGACCATATACTTATTTGGAAGAAGAAAGAAGTGTACTTTGATGTCAAACTCGATCTAGAGAGGAAACCAATAGATACAACATATCCTCTAGACGACAGGTTACCATCTTTAGGCAAGCTCGTTGGAGATATTAACACACGAAATTATTGTCGATGGACCTTCTGCATTGATTCCTTTCGCACCCAACGTCTAATGATGAGGAGTTTAACTGGTTACATGGCATATTAGCATTCTTTACATGCCCTATATATATTAATATTCTAAGTTTGGTTTTTAGAAAACCCTTTCAATTAAAAGATAATACTTTGCATGTTTTATGTATTCATATTCTAAATTCCATTAATAAAAGAAAATTGTACTTGTTCATTATAGGAGGCTATTAAGAGGTTGGTAGGCAGGCTAAATTCCATTAATAAAAGAAAATTGTACTTGTTCAAATCCAATTATAAGAGGTTGGTAGGCAGGTTGTTTTTAAACAAAATTTCCATTTCAAATCCATAAAAAATCTAAAAGATTTATTCAAGTAGACATAATTGTTGTTGCCAAGATCATTTCATAACTTAAGTACATATGTAATGATATATATTATATCATTTTTCTTCAAATAATTAGAATATTATTATTTAAATAAATTTAATAATAAAAATAGCTAAATCCCTATTCTGGCTAATGTCAAGACCAATAAGATCTCTCAACCGAGATTTTGAATTCAACAATATCATTATTCTTTTGGAACGAACATTAACCACATATAAAAGTAAAAAATGGTGTAAAAGTCCGTAGAACCTTATCTTATCCTTTGGTATACGTAGTAAAAAGGCAAATAATGACCCCCTCTATTTCAGTTTGGGATTCACTAGCGTATGAAGTATAACGATTTCTCACTAGAATCCTTAAAATAAATAACATATTAACAATTTCATGATATTGTAAATTTTAAGGATTTTGGTTATAATCGCTGATCTTTGTTTAACTCGCTTTAGTATATTATATTTTTAGCGTGTTGATATTTTTAACAGAAAGATTAAGTGTATATATATATATATATATGTGGGGGTATAGTTGATTGTAAAATATTTATTTGAAAAGAGAAAAAATTATTAATAATAATTATATATATATATAAAAGAGTGATAAAAGTTGATAATTATAAGATTTTAATTTTGGAATTAAGTGTTTAGAGTGGTCAAATCTTTTTTCACTCTAAAAGAGGTTTGTATTTCAAGATGTCTAATCTCTCTGAGTAGTCGGTTAATTCCCCCCTTTAAGTAAGTTATATTCCACATAAATACCATCAGTGAATATCATATGTTCTCAATACCATGGGTCATTTTTATTTTTATTTTTATAGGGTTATTTTTAATTTGTTATTTTTATTTTATTTTAACCAAATTAAAATGTTTACATTGCATTATAACATTTCTATCATAAAATTGTTTTTATTTTTATTTTGACCCAGTTAAAACGTTTACATTACATTACATCTCTACCATACTAGGTTGGACAACACCTCTTACTGTAATAAAATTGAATATTGAACATTATTTACAATCTCTATTAATTTTAGTTTTAAGAAATTAAATTATATTATTATATTATAAATGTAAAAGTAATAATTACTTTCTATTGAAATTGAGATTTATTTTAAATAATAAACATATAATATCAATTGAATGAGAATTAATAAGTTAAAAAAATAGGTAGGAGTATTATAATGTGATTATAATAAACTAAAAATAATTAAAGCTAGTTATTTGTGTTCTAGTACTTCTAACCTTATAACGAAGAAGAGGGTTGAGATAACAATTTTACAAGGTAGTCTTAATTCGCCGATAATCGTTTATATGTGAACTTTAAGTGGATAAAGGTTGGTGGACTTTTGAACAAATGATGTAGGTTTAATATGTCGGGAATATGCTTCATCTGAAACATTATCCATGACTAGAATTTATGTTTCATAGCTAGAATTTACACAGTGTAGCGCAGGTTGAGTTAACGAGGTCAACGCCAAGTGTTGCAGAGAGTATTTCTTAGACTCCATTGCCAACGAATCCATTGTTTTCGGCCTATTGCTGCAGACTATTGTTGGTTTGGATTTGTCATCCAATAGGAGTTCTGCAGACTTCCTTACATTCAACAAACAAAAGCTAAGAAGTGTGCTTCGAAGATTGTTGTGGGAAAATGACAAGTAATGTCAACGCGAGGTGTAACTAGAGACATAATGTGTTCAAATGACGGACAAAAACCTAGATTCGGGAACTCAACTATTATTGTGCAAGCTAAACTATAACTTTCGTTAGTATTTTGCCATAGTCGCTCAGTATTCTAGCAGCAAGGAGAATCATGGTACCAAATCTTAGTGGCATTAATCCAAACGCATAAATTAATGACTAAAATTGTTAGAAAACCCTAGCCATCTAATGCAAACAATGGAGTTATGAACATTCTTTACTTGTTGGTGGCTAAAGACTTTCTTGAACCTTCGGTTGGAGCTGGTGTCTTGCAGCTTGTAGAGGTCGAGCAAACTCAATCAGTGGGGGCTGGTATTGTGCAGCTTGCAGAGGACAAGCAGGGTCAAGCGTCGGAGCGAATGAGGGTTCTGTGCGGTGGATGGGATAGGGTTTGGTTACCCTAACTTCTTGTTGCTGAATCACGACTGCCATATCCATGATCCACTGTCTACGGTGGAGATTAGCTCTCATGCCAAACATTTGACCCGCAACTGCTAGTTGCAATATTTTAGCTTCGAGAATGTTCCAGGACCTAAACTTTGGTTAAGGCTTAGGAATAGGCTTGTTATGTGACCACTAAAATGTGAATAATAATATCGTTCATCACACTGAGTATTTATGACCATTGTTTATTTTAAAACCCAACATGTTCCTTGGACAGATGTTGCCTCGTTGATTAATAAATGAGTAGTGTATGTCAAATTTTATATACGTAATTTGTGTTATGTATTTGCATTTATGTTGTTAAATTTCATGGATATTCCTGTTACAAAGATCTATAAGTGATAGTTCAAAATCATAATGTGGTTGTTGAATAAGTCGCTAATTTGTAGTTACAGATGGACTGACAAGTCCAAAAATGTTTATAAGTGCAGAAAAATGAATGTCTTCATGAAACTATTTATGTGTGTTTATATGAGGTCTGAAAGGAAAGGAAAACATGAGGCAGACATGGCATTGAAATTAACAAGGTTTCATAAGAATTTCAAGAGAGTTACTTGACCGGGTAATTGTTCCCGTTGAATCAGAAAACCATAGAGTTGTTTTTCTTTTCCACCCTATCCAAAAAAATGTTATTATCATACCACCTATCGAAAGTTGTTTGCCAAATATTTTCAACATTAACGTTGCATAACCTAATTTCAAGTTGATAGTGTCTGCTTCTCTTTTGAATCATTAGATAAGGGAAAACCAGTAGTGCTTGTCAATGGAATGTGATCTTTCAAATAAATAGCCAAGTGACGAGCACAATGATTTAAAAGAAAAAACAAAAGTGTTTTTAATATCAATTATGCTTCAATAAAACAACCGCACGTACTCACCCTTTTGGTGGGGAAAAATGCCTTTAAATTGGATTTTGCATTAATAAAGAAGTCACACCTGTTTATAAAGCATGTATATTTTTAAAATGAAGATCAATTTTTTTCAGTTATTGTTAGAATAATAGATTAATTATGAGATATTTTTGTTTCCTTTTATTTTTGGGGTAATTTATAAAAAAAAATGCATGAATTTCTTGGAATTTTATGTTTTAGTCATATAAATTATTTTATAGAAAGTTGAGTGTGTCAATAATATATTTATACATTGCAAAAATACATTTTAAATAATTTAAATTCATAATTTTATCAAAAATTATGTTACCGGATTGTAGTTAAAAAGATAAAAATATCTAATATTAAACTACTCTAAAATAAATGTAATTTATTATGCTTTAAAGATTAATCTCTTTATATTTATAATATAATTTAATTTATTTTAAAAAGATTATGGGTCAACTTTAACTTAAGAAAAAAAAGGAATTACACATCTTAATGTAAAATGGACCATTTTGCTAAATAATTTTTTCTTATATATTAATTTCCCCATCTAATTAGAATATGAACTTATTAGAATTGGGATGATCTCAAATCCCTAGGAAATTGGTGGGGGAGCCACATGGCATCCATCTAATTTAACTTGAGAAAAAAAAATTACACATCGTATTGTAAAATGGACCATTTTGCTAAATAAAATTCCCTTATATATAATTGGTGGGTAGGGAGCCACCTGGAACAAATATAATTTTTTAAATTTATTAAAAGTCAATGCAACCTAACAAACTCTGTAACACACTACAATTGTTGATAAATATTAAAACTAAGAATATGTTGAGCATATTCTCTTGATAATCAATCTACGGCTTCAATTAAAAACATGATAATAAAAAAAGTCAAAAGATCCTCATCCACCTAAAGTTGGAAGTTTGATTAGGCATGAACTTCGATATACCTAAAGGAATCGCAAGTTATCGATGGAAGTCGGAAGTTGGATTAGGCATGAACTTCAATACATACCTAAAGCGATCACAAGGTATCAGTGATGTAAAGAAATTCTATGGTTAGTTGCAGATGATAGAGCCTTTGACTTGGACTGGAAACATTGTGAATGAGACTTACAGTTAACCAATGCACAAAATCTGAGGCCATCTGATAAGAAAAACCCTAAGATCTCTGTGTGTAGCTCATGTTAAATGTGAGCAACAAAGTTAACTTCAATACTTTATTTATTGTTGATATTGAATCAATATTTTCTATATTATATATATACAAAAAATGTGAAAAGAGATTAACCTTTTAAAAAATTACATATCAGAAACATTATTAAAATACTTTTAAATACTATTAATAATAATAATAATCCCTTGGGTTTAATATTATTCCCTTGGGTTTATTATTCCCTTAGGTTTATAATATCAATCATGGTCAACTACCGTCAATCATAGGCAATCATTATCAACTATGGTGGAATGTTGCATTGCGACAAGGATTGTATCAATATGAAAATCAACCATGGTCAACCATGTTTATTTTAGCGTTTATAATTATATACTTTGGGTTTATAATATTAATCCCTTGGGTTTAATATTATTCACTTGGGTTCATATTCTCTTGGGTTCATATTCTCTTGGGGTTTTAGTATTAATCCATTGGGTTTATTATTCTCTTCAATTTATAATACCAATCCCTTGGGTTTATCATTCCTTTGAGTTCATAATATAAATTATGGTCAATCATGGTCAATCATAGTCAACCATGGTTAACCATGGTCAACCATGGTCAAATTTCGCATTGTCACAAAAATTGTCTCCATGTGAAAATCATGGACAATCATGGTGAACCATGGTCGACCAAGTTTTATAGAATGAAACATGGTCAACCATGGTTCGACGTCACATTTTGACCAATTTTATCTTGATATGAAAAACATCCATGGTCAACCATGGTCCAATGTTCACAAGGATTATTTCAATATGAAAATCAACCATGGTCAATCATGTTTATTTTAGTGTTTATAATATTTATCTTAGGGTTTATATACCCTGGGTTTATAATATTAGTCCCCTTGGTTTAATATTATTCCCTTGGTTTCATAATCCCTTAGGTTTTAGTATTAATCCCTTGGGATTTTGGTATTAATCCCTTAGGTTTATTATTCTCTTTTGTTTACAATATCAATCGCTTGGGTTTATAATTCTCTTAGGTTTACAATATCAATCATGGTCAACTATCAGCAATCATAGCCAACGATGGTCAAGCATGATCGAATGTCGCAATGTGACAAGGATTGCCTCAATATGAAAATAAATCATGGTCAACCATGTTTATTTTAGTGTTTGGAATATTTATATTAGGTTTTATATACCTTGGGTTTATAATATTTGTCCTTTGGGTTTAATATTATCCCCTTTGTTTCATAATTTGTTGGGGTTTTAGTATTAATCCATTGGGTTTATTATTCCCTTCGGTTTATAATACAAATCCATTAGATTTAGTATTGCCTTGGGTTTATAATATCAATCATGGTCAATCATACTCAACCATGGTTAACCATCGTCAACCTTGGACAAATGTCGCATTGTGACAAAAATTGTCTCCATGTGAAAATCACAAATAGTCATGGACAATTATGGTCAACCATGGTCAGCCATGGTTACTCATGGTCAACCATGATTTATAGAATCAAACATGGTCAATCATGGTCATTCATGGTCGAACGTAGCATTGTGACAAAGATTTTCTCGATATGAAAAACATCCATGGTCAACCATGGCCCAATGTTACCTTGTGACACAGATTGCCTCGATATGAAAAACAGCCATGGTCAACCATGTCCCAATGTCGCATTTTGATAAGGATTGTCTCAATATGAAAATCAATCATGGTCAACCTATTTATTTTAGTGTTTATAATATTTATCTTAGGGTAATACCTTAGGTTTAGAATATTAGTCCCTTGGGTTTAATATTATTCCCTTGGGTTCTGTTGTGGCCACAACTACCACCCCATTGAGACATGCTCTTACAGCGAATTTTCAATGGGTCCCCTAAAAGTTTGATTTTTCATCTCTCGGAATGATCTATTTTATCTCATGAATGTTAACTCCTTGCCGAGTCAAATTTTCAAGGCTCAACGGTCCTCTTCTGCATGGGTCATTCATGACACAGCCTGTCCATTTATTCTCACCCTTCAGCAGGATCTCTCAATCTTCACAAACATGCATGCTACATTGGCACTCGCAAAAACCATCACCCCTACCCTTATTATAATCATTTTTTGGTTTAACTTGCAAAAACCCATCGCGTCATTAGTCCCATTACAATTCCTTATAGCGGAAATCCTTTGCAAAGCATACTTAAATCCTTTTCGGGGCCTATCACAGTAACACAAGGCATTCATGGCTTCCAAACCAAATGGGCTTTACTAACTCGAATTTATACATTTAGGGTCTGGAGCCCCATCGCAGATCACTATCGGCCCAACCCCAAAGCTATATAGAAAGGGCGCATAAATATCCTGGACCCACCAATAATTATAAAACCGGGCATATTAAATTTCAAATCCGCCCCAATGGCCATACGCAGGTTTTTCGATATATCGATGTGTTTGCAATGAAACATTAAAGTTGTGGTTTTCCAAAAGGAATGGTAACATTGTGAACCCAAAGGGATTTATGAACCTTAACATATATGCATTATTGGGTCCACCTCCCGTATCGCATACCACAGTCGGTGGGGTCCCGAGGCTTATATATATGTGGTGCTCCCCTATACTCCGGACCCGATGGTTTACTAACCACAGTATATACATGTTTCGGGTCCGAGATCTATCACTTATTGCTATCAGCGGGAACCGATATATACATATATAGCGCACCATAACCTCCCAGACCCGCCAATGATTACAAAGCTGAGCATATAAATTTTCAAGTCCCCAATTTGGATTCAGCTGTGTGTTTTGCGATAGTTTTCAGTGTAAACCGAGTTTGGCTTGCTAGGTTTAATCTATGCATAAAACTGAAAACCAAGGGCCGATTCTTTCACGTTTGATGTGATAAATGTTCAATAAAGGCAATACTCATGTTTTAAAGCATTTTTCTTGTATTTATTTAAGCGTGACTGGTGTCTCTTATTTCTGCAACCTAGGAGTATTGAATGCACAAGAGGATCCGGAAAACACTTATATGGACTTGAATATATGCATGATGTTTAACCTTCTTTATCACGCTCCTGTTGAACATATATATGATGTTTAAACCTCTGTATCATGATCTTGTAGGATAGATTAGAGTAGTTAGAAGTGGTATAGATAGGATTTAATACATAAAGGTTAGCTGTTTCATTTTGTTGATTTAATTGAAGTCTTCCTCCTTAGAAGCAATATTTCGACATGTTTAAGCGGTTTACGGGGTCCCTTAAAACCCGTCGGAGCTAGCCAATCCAAACGAAAGCAGGTCTAATTAGGGCTTGTGATCGGGTTAGTTCCCCTTGTTGGCATAGTGCACATTAGCCATGTCAAAAGGTTAATAATCCCTTGGATTTTTAATATTAATCCCCTAGGTTTATTATGCCCTTGTGCTTATATATCAATCCCTTGGGTTTATAATATCAATCATGGTAAACTATAGTCTAACATCGCGTTTTGATAAGGATTGTATCCATATGAAAATAATCCAGGGCCAACCATGTTTATTTTAGTGTTTACAATATTTATATTGGGATTTATATACCTCTAGTTTATAATATTAATCCCTTGGATTTAATACTATTCCCTTGGGTTCATAATACCTTGGATTTTTAGTATTAATCCCTTCGATCTATAATATCAATCCCTTGGTTTTATTATTCCCATGGGTTTATAATATCATCCGTGGTCAACCATGATCAACCATGGTCAATCATGGTCAAATGTCACATTGTGACAAAGATTGTCTTGATATGAAAAACATCCATGGTCAACCATCATCCGACATTGCATTGTGACAAATATTGTCTCATTATGAAAAACATCCATGGTCAACCATGGCCCAACGTCGCATTTTGATAAGGATTGTCTCAATATGTAAATAAACCATGGTCAACCATGATTATTTTAGTTTTTATAATATTTATCTTGGGTTTTATATACTTTGAGTTTATAATATTAGTCCCTTAGGTTTAATATTATTCCCTTGGGTTCATAGGCTCTTGAGGTTTTAGTATTAATCCCTTGGGTTTATTATTCTCTTCAGTTTATAATATAAATCCCTTGGGTTTATTATAACCTTAGGTTTATAATATAAATTATGGTCAATCATGGTCAATCATAGTCAACCATGGTTAATCATGGTCAACCATAGTCAAATGTCACATTGTCACAAAAAATGTCTCCATGTGAAAATCATGGAGAATCATGGTGAACCATGGTCAGTCATGGTCGATCATGGTCGACCATGTTTGATAGAATGAAATATGGTCAATCATGGTCAACCATGGTTGAACGTCACATTGTGACAAATATTGTCTCAATATGAAAAACATCTATGGTCAACCATGGTTCAACGTCGCATTGTGACAAATATTATCTCGATATGAAAAAAATACATGGTCAACCATAGTCCAACGTCGCATTGTCATAAGGATTGTCTCAATATTAATATCAACCATGGTCAATCATGTTTATTTTAGTGTTTAAAATAAATATCTTAGGGTTTATATACATTGGGTTTATAATATTAGTCTCCTCAGTTTAATATTATTCCCTTGGTTTCATAATCTCTTGGAGTTTTAGTATTAAGCATGTTAGGTTCCTATACCAATAGGAGTCATAATTTTGAATGACTAAGGTTAAGCCTTGTAATATTGTACATACCTTTGCTTTCTGCAAATGTTTTCCATATTAAAAAATTAAAAATTGTAAAGAGGGTATGTCCTAAAAGAATAATCCAAGGACAAAAAGATTCAGAAGAGGTCAAAAAAAATGAAAATATATGAATCCCAAAAACAAAAAAGACCATGAAAGTGCGCAAGTCAAAATGCCACTACTATTTACTTTTATGCATAATAATGATTATGTGCAGCTTGTTATTCATGCCACAATCCATGGCAATCAAACTTTTTAATCTTGATTATACCATGCTTTGAATTTTATGTCTGTAGTTAGAGAACAAAATCTGACCAAACAATTTAATCTTCACAGATCATTAGATACTTAGAGAAAATAAAAGGAGCTCATCAGTTTAATCTGAGCCCTTTGATGAAATAAGGTTAGAATTAGATAGTCCACTTTGTAAAATAAAAAGGATTTATAAGGGTTTTCTAACCTAAATACACCCAAATAAAATGAAGAAAAAATGGTAGGGTAAGTAAATGGGTAAGAAGGAGAAAGGTTGCAGAAATATCAAGTGACTACACAAAAGCACTTACGTCATGTTTAAATACATCTTCCAAATGTGCATAAGCAGTAAACAAAGCAAGGACAATGGTTTACAACTTGGTTTATTTAACATCCCCTAAGTCATTTCACCCCTATACTTACTAATTTCCCATAAATGAGTTCTAGTACTTTAAATCCTACAAGTCAAAGAGGGTTAGAGCATTTCTTTGACTTTTGGAGGGACTGGACCCTAGGTTTGATGACTTAGGGACACAAGTGCTAGAATCCCCTTCATGAAAATTCATCTCCCCTCATTAGTTTAATAAAACTCCTTTTCCTTAGGTTAAATTTCATATACCTAGGAAAAGTAAACCCCCCCCCCCCACAATTAAACATATTTCATTCATAAACCCACAAAAAAACACTTTATCCTAAGTATAAAGCGAAATGCATAGAAATGTTATGTTTTACCTTTTTACTTAGGAAAAACCCACTCCGCCCATTAGATTTCATATTAGTTTCTAATTTTATTATATAAATCCTCCATATCCCTTTCCCCATATATTCACTAAATCCCTATGTAAATAAACCAACCCCTAGTTTAGTTATAAACTATACACTTTACCCTATATCCCAACATAAGTAATTAATCCCAGCAATTGACCCTACCTGATCGCCTAATTCTATCATTAAGCAGAACCCGATCACTTAACCTAGGATTAATTCCTAATTTAATCCCAAACCATTGTGATTAAAACCCCTGGGCCCCCCCCAACTCCCGTTGATTCCCTCTGCGCATCTTCTCCACATGACTACCATCAGATCACAAGCGCCCAAATCTAACGGCCTACAGCCATATTAGCCGAACCCGATCACCTACCTTTACCTGCCCGATAAGGCGGTTTTCCCCGACCCCCCGAATGCTATTTGTCGCACTCTAGGATAGATCGAGTGACCCCTCCCGAATACTGCCCACACCACAAAAGCGGTGCAACGGCCCTCCAATATCGCTTCCCCGATTAACTGAAAAAACCACCAACTGTTCATTTGTAAATGAACTCGCCAAAAGCAATTATTTTTCTATAAAAGGCCGAAAAGTCCTCTCTTCGCCCTTTTCACACATTTTCTCCGTAAAACTATGAAAACATTTACGACTCTTGCAAACACCGAATTGACCAACATACCTCCAAATTCTCTCCAGAAGACGATGCAAACAACCCAACTGACCTCCCAATCCGTACCAAAACCGTACAAACCTTTGCAGCTACCGTGAACCATAAATTTGAATCCAATTCTCCCAATTTGAGGTATTTCACCATAGAATACCACTCCCTATTCACATTTGGAAAAATTCGGCCTGTTAAGTATTTTCATTAAGTCAAATTAATTGAAAATTACCTTAAATTTAAAGAAACCTGCAGCCAAACCCTCTGACAAGTTTCCACTTTCCTTTGAAAACCTTTGAATAAACCCCCAACACCTAATTCAAATCCACAAGAATTGAATAATGGTTGTCCCTATTGCCATGGATGTCCGTCCTGTGAAAACTCCACATTTAGACCTGGACCACCTTCCCCTAGCTGACAAGGACTTCCAAATAAAAGATACCAGTGCATCAAAGCTCCTGCTCAAAATTCATTGCTTCAGCAGAGACAACTACCTGAACCATTCAGATGACATTAGCCTTTGGGAGTCCAATTTTCCCATATATCAGTTCCCCCAAGTGCATGTCTTCCCACAAATTTTCCACTTATGACATGCATGCTACATCCCTAGTCATAGAACTATCATGTCTCATGACCAAAAGGTTTTGTTTACCCTCACAGCTGAATCCATAAATGAAATGTTACATTTTCAACTAGGATCCAATCTAACTCCACCCTCAATTGAGTATCTGATAGATCAATACACCAAGTTAAATCCATCGAGATTGGCCCAGTTACTCCAAACTTTCATTGCAAAAGAAAAACATATTCCTAAAGATCCCCCTCCATATATGTCAGCCATTTTCTCTAGGGGCAAGCATATTGTGACCATGATATCATGCATTTTGGGCTACACTACAAGTGAATACATTGATGAGCTTATACTTGCCTTCATGTCCATTTATACCCCAGGACAACCTCCCGTTGTTTTGTATAACTATGCTGAGTCTATAGCTGATAGGATGCATGAGCAGTTTACTAGAATGAACAATGAAAGAGTGTTTAAATACTCCTCTATCCTCTAGCATATGTTCATGTACTACCAACTAGGCAGATCTCCTTTCACTCTCTAGAAGCTTGATACCAAAGGCCAGCCCAGGATTGTCATTTTTTGGACCCCATTACTCCACAAATTTGGATCGCCATACACTTATTCAGATTTTATAGACTCTTTTGTACATCCAGTCATGGCTATGCTTACAGGAAATCCTCCACCTAGGACAAGTCCAAAGATAAAAAGGGTCCTCCTGCTATCCAAACAAACCAAAGTGGGATATTGGTACCTATACCAAAACCACACAGAGATAAGGATCTATGGGTGCTAGCTTGCACCATATAAACTACCCAAATACCTCACCATGAGGTTATTTTCTTTGGAATATTATAGGAAAATAATGAACTCAAATGAAGTAAATTTTGTTTCAACCAAGAAAACCCTGTTCAAAGTCAAAGATCAATTGGGCCCCTTCATCTGCAATTCTAGAGAGGCGGGGACGAAAGCAGACCAAATTTTGCATCCAATGAAGTTCCAACAGAGTTTCATGTGGAGATATGACCCTCAAGGATTCATGACCAGACTTAGGAAAAAGGACAAATTGGGGCCTTACATTCATCACCCCATACCTGAAATAGAAGCTTATGCCAATCAACCTGAGTGGTTGGAGAACACTTTTGTAGATAGAGATAGTACAAAAGTAGACATTGAGAATACCTTGATTGATTTAGAGAGGCAACTTGATGAGAGCTCATTTCTGTAGGTACCAGGACATCAAGAAGCCACGATGAGTACCCCTCTTATCATGCAGACTCCTCAGAATGAGGAGAAAAATCCGAAAATAAATAGAGGGAGCTTCCACTTCAGGAATGGAAACCTCTAATTTGTAGTAGGTAACAAGTCACAGCAATAGGCCAAGGCTAAATCCTGCCTCTGAACAGGAAGATACAGAGGGATTCGCACAGATTACCAACACATAGGTAGACAAAAGTAGGCCCACAACTCCATTTGGAGACATACAAGAGCCATCCACATCACAGACTTAGATGTTGGAAAGGTAGCTAAGTGTGGAAGTGTCTTCATTCAGTAGACTTGCTGACAAGGACCAAGACATAAAGGATAGATATAAAGAAATCAAAATGAGGAATGAGAAGCTCAAAGCTCAGACTTATGCACAATATCTTAAATTCACTCCCATAAATCAAATAAGACTGATGTCATATTTTGACATCAAGGAGGGAAAACTTCAAATGTCCTTTATCAAACCTATAGCATAGCAACCCAAGACATATTCAGATTTCAAGAGGGTTGACTTTGAAGAATTGACAAGGGATATTCATCCCATAGACCAGGTAGAACTGCATAAACAGGCTGGAGAGATGATATACTTCACCCTTATAGGTAAATCCATCGCTGCCCATCAACTACAAAACTCATTGAACAACATCTCGGCACAGTTTCAGTTAGAGAAGGCCTCCTCACAGGCCAAGGATACAAGGATTAAGTTGTTGGAAGACTTGGTTATTGAGTTGGGACGTGATCCCAAAGATATAAAGGCTATTGAGCAACTGATAAAGAAGAAGAATGATGATATTGCTACACTTAAGAAGCAAATAAAAATACTCCAACTGCAACATCCTCAAACACATGAAGTCATAGAGAGCCAAACCAGACATGAAGAGTTGATGGACTTGGTCCTAAAACTTAACGATCAAATAAGAGAGATAGTGAAAGAATTGGATAGCTTGATCCAATTAAAACAAAATGACATTGCCACAACTTCTACAAATGTCATCCCTACAGTACCTACTACAGTCCCTTCCACACTAGTAGCTTCACTAGCACCTACAGCTCCACCTGCCACAACATTTCCAGTTACAGCAGAGTCTACGACAAAATGTACATCAGGAGAAAAGGCAGCAGAGTTGGTTAGAGCCATGGAGGAAATGTTTATTTAGGCTACATAAATGAATAGACTGAAAGAAAAGGTGGCAAGTTTAGAAACTGACTACAAGCTTGCCCAAATTATGCAAAAGAAAGAGGCATAAAAGGCCAACAGAATGAGTGAAAGAGTCAAAGCTATGGAGAAAGACTTAACATTGGAGAAACCCCTTGGGCAAGTCAAGGAACTGTTATGGGCTGATATCATTGACTTCGTCCAGGATATTTGGCCATCTATTCGAGTTATTTTTTAGCAAGCAGAATTGATAAAGATAGCCATAGTAGCTATCCAAAAATTCAAGGAGGAATTGGGTGACATGCCTGAGGATGCCAATAGACTCATCCACTTCCTTAACAGCAAAAATAGGTATGAGCTTCATGAGCTAGATATAGAAGACAAGACTGAAATAATTTTGGAAATAAGGAATGATCTGAAAATCACTTATGTATGATCTTAGTTAATTAATTAGTGAAGGTATTACAGACTCATGTGCTGGTGTGTGTCTATGTTACCTTAGGCAACAAATCGATAAGATTGCAAAATACATAGACACTAGAAAATAGTAAGAGAAACATAGCAAGAAAATGCAAAACACAACAAATTAATAAGGAGTTCACCCAATCCTCCTTGGGCTACGTCTCTGGTCCAGCTTTCAGTGGTGGCCTTCTTTTATTGTGTCTTTAAGCAGAGTTTTTACAATGAGGAGCTCAATTTGAGTCTCCTGAAATAGATGATGCTTAGCAGGGTGGTTCCTGGATTCCCCAAGCCACTAAAGTCCATAGAATCCCCTTACCAAGTCTCGACCTCAACTAATCTTTATGGGATGATTCCAATTTTCTACTCAGTTCCCGACAGATATCCTCACAAGGATTGCCTGAACCTCTCAAGCCTAGTTTTTCCTGCTCGATGCTGCCTTAACTCTGCAGGTCAGCTTGACTCTCTGTTCTCTGCTTCTTGCTTCTTCTTTGTTTTGTTTCCTCTATCTCACTGTCTACTTGTTCTCCTTCTGTTCTTTGTCTGTTCATGGATTAAAGCCAATTCGTCTCATGACTATTCGCTTACTCTCCCATCTCTTTAGATAGCCTGCTACTGTCCTCTTGGAATTCCCCTCCTCTGCATCATCACCAATGTGTAATGTTCCACAGGGAGGTAGCCACTTGTCCCTTCATGAACTGAGCGCCAGCTCTTCCTTGAACGGTTCATTATTTCGGTTACTTTGTGAAATGATTCATCTGCCAGGTCAGCAGTCAAATCAAACTTCAAACCTTTATGTGCCTCAGCATATTGTCCCATCAAATCTAGTCCCCCTTCGAGTGTAATCTCCACCGTTAGATCTGGATCCTACAATTATCACTCTTATCGCGCGGTTGACTTGCTCGAACGTTAGCCCAGGATGAGAGTGATTTTCTCTCTCATCCATCGGACACACGTCATCCAATGTATGGAATTGCTCGTTCTCCTGACAAATCTGCTTACCACCCAAAACACCTCCGATATTCCACCAGTTTTGGAGCACGGGACCTGCCTTCCATTTCAGCGCTTTTCCCATGGTTTTCCGGTTTCCTCTGTGACCGAGCACTCGGGGCTATTCCATTTTGAGGGGTTTTGCCCAGCGATGCACGATCAGAAACAGCCTCCATTTTCTGATCTGTCCTTCCCACTTTCTAGTTTGCACCACTGCGCAGTCTCCATGGGCCTCGGTCAGTGTGCTTTAACCGAGGTCCTCGTTGTTCCGTGCTGGCTAGAAACTGCCACTGTCTAGAGGTCTTTCCTAATACCTCATTGTTCACAAGTTTTCAAAGTCTGCCATGATTTGATACAATCATAGAACTCTGATGGATCAAATTCGAATCACGACCTTCCCACTAAAAAATCTTTTGGACCACCAAAAGTTAGTTTTCAAGCATCTACTAAGTGAGGGTACAATTGTCTCACTTGTCCAATCTCTATCCACTTTGCACTACTCATATTTGAACCCTTGAGCCAAACTCTGAGGTACTCAACATCTCCCCTGCGCGTCGTCCTCACCTTCCTGTCCAGAACAGTGTCTTCCTGTAATTCATTAAGATATTTAGGTAACAGTCATCAATAGAAGGCAATTGACTCTGTTCTTTAGGATCTTAAATTAACAAAGGTTCAAATAGTCTCAAGCTGTTTGCATTTATGACTGAGTAGATGTGCATGTGAGCTGGTAGATCAAGACGAAAATCATTCTCACCAATTTTCTCAAGTATCTTGAAAGGTCCAGACCTGATAGGCTTTAGCTTTTTACCTTCACTGCATTCTTTCCTTGTTGATATACAGCTAGACTTGATCACCAACTTCGAAACTATGCTCCATCCAATGCTTTTCATGCCTTGCCTTGTATTTAGCTTGGCTCTTTTCCATCTGTTCCTGCACTGCTTAGTGGATCTCTTTGATTTGTTCAATGAACCTAGTTGCCCTGTCCACATCACTGTGTCCCTCAACTTTTGTGTCCTTACCAAAGACAAAATCCAAAGGAGACCTTGGTATGAAACCAAAACAGGTCTCAAAAGGAGATCTCTGTGTAGAAGAATGTTTTGCTCAGTTGTAAGCATGCTGCACATAACACAAATGTTCATCCCAAAGTTTAGGATGCTTGCTGCAATATCCCCTGAGCAACTGGATCACTATCCTGTTGACTATTTCTGTCTGGCCATCAGTTTGTGGATGAAAAGTTGTGCTTTTCTTCAGCTTGTTGTCCATCAGTTCCCACAGACTTGACCAAAACTTTCCCACAAATCGGGTGTCTCGATTAGACACAATGGAAGTGGGTAATCCAAAATGAACCCATACATGTTGAAAGAAAAGTTTTGCAATTTGTTCAGCTATAATTTGTTTATTGGAATGTATAAAAATACACATTTTGCTGAACCTATCCACAACAACATACAGATAATCATGACCTTTCCTAGATTTATGTAGTCCTCCAACAAAGTCCATGGAAACACTTTCCCAAGGATGAGAAGGAATTGGTAATGGAGTGTACAAGCCTAGTTTTCTATTGTTGGGCTTGCTTTTAGCACACATAGTACACCCTCTTACATATCTAGAAACCATCTCGTTCATTTTTGGCCAATAACAAAATCTTTGCAGCTGTGCAACTGTTTTACTTACCCCAAAGTAACCTGATATTAGAGAAGTGTGTGCTTCTCGAATTATCTCTACTCTTTCAGTTTGTGGAATGCATAGCTTCCCACAATGATATAGGAGTCGGTCCTTTACATCATAATCTAGTTCTTCTACTTGTTGCCTTGACTTAAAGTTGCATATACATATTTAAAGTCTATATCTTGAGCATATTGTTCAATGTAGCTCTCATGTAACACAGAATTATGCTTCAGTATAGTAGATGCATCTATAATGGGTCTAGATAACATATCTGCAACTTTATTGTGTATGCCCTTTTTATATCTGATGACTAAATGAAACTGTTGTAGAAACCCATCTATCTATAGTGTCTTGATTGTTGCAACTTAGTTTGGGAGTGTAGATATTAAAATGGTTGATGATCAATATGTATAACTGTCTCTTTGCCCATTAAGTAATGTTTCCACTTTTTCACACTTTGTACTAATGCATACAATTCTTTATCATATGTGCGATAGTTAACTACTGTAGAATTAAATGTCTCAGAATGATAACATATGGGTTTACCATGTTGTGTCAACATTGCTCCCATGGCATAGTCACTGGCATTCGTTTGGATCTCAAATGGTCTTTGAAGATCAGGTAGTGCTAGTACTGGTGCTATACTAATCTTTTCTTTCAAGGTGTCGAAGGCTTTCTGTTGTTTGCCTCCCCACTAAAACACCTTGTTCAATCCAGTTAAAGCATGTAAGGGAGTTGCAATTAATGAAAAGTTAGAAATGAACTTCCTCCAATATTGTGCTGCCCCTAAGAAGCTCCTAACTTCTATAGTAGATTTGGGTTTAGGCCATTTTCTAATAACTGCCACTTTAGAGGGATCTATCTTCAATTCACCAGCCCCTATTACATGTCCCAAATAATTTAGAGATGTTTTGCCAAATTCACATTTTGAGAGTTTCACATAAAGTTTTTCTCTTTTCAAAACATCTAGTGTCTGCTTAACATGCTTTAAAATTTCTTCCCATGTTTTGCTAAATATTAGAATGTCATCCAGATACACAATAACAAAATCATCAAGAAAAGGTCTGAGTACATAATTCATTAATCTCATGAAAGTAGCGGGAGCATTAGTCAAGCCAAAAGGCATAACTAGCCACTCATATAATCCCTAGTTTGTTTTGAAAGTAGTCTTTCATGCATCTTGTTCTGCAACTCTGACCTGATAATATCCACTATGCAAGTCTAACTTGGAAAAATAAACAACTTCTTTCAATTTATCTAAAATATCATCTATGCGAGGAAGGGGATAACACTTTTTTATTGTTATCTTATTCAGTGCTCAGTAATCAATGCACATTCTCCACGAGCCATCTTTCTTTCTCACCAAAACGATTGGTGATCCACATGGTGATATGCTAGGTCTGATGAATCCCTTCTCGAGCAAATCTTGCACCTGCTTCTTGATTTCTGCATTCTCTAAAGTGGACAACCTGTACATTCCAATGTTATGCAATGGAGCATCTTGCTGCAAATTAATTTCATGCACTATTTCCTTTTTGGGTGGCAGACCTTTAGGTTCTTGAAACAAGGTATCATACTCTGAAACAAATTTTTCTAAATCAGCTTGTTGTGTAGCATCACAGCCCTCAAATACATTGGTTTTATCAGGTTTCTTTTCCTTTACAACCATCAGTAAGAATTGTTTGCATGAATTTATCATTCATTTCATCTGCCATGAGTTTATGAGACTATAATTATTCTTGAGCTTATGAGCTCTTACAAAGTATTTGATTCCATCTTTAATGAGTAGATACTTGTTCTCAGCTCTATAGAAAATAGCTTTTCAGTCATACAAGTAAGGACTTCCTAAAACAATTCCACATATATCCAAAGGAATTATGTTTAACTCAACCTCCTCTACAAATGTTGACCCATAAGAAAACTTCAGTTTGCATTGTCTAGTCACTTGTAGTTGTGCTTTATCATTTAGCCATCCTAATGGGTATGGTTTCTTGTGAGGTGTAGTCAATAATCCCAATTTATTTACAATTGCCTTAGAAATTAAATTTACTTGTGAGCCACTATCAAACAAAGTATCAATCTTTTGATGTTTGGAAATAATTCGAATATGGAAATGCTCATCTCTTTTTCTCCGATTTTCTTCATCAATGGTAGATTGTGCAGAATTATTAGTAGATGCTTCAGAATTCTTACCTTTTATACCTATGGCTGTAATGGTCGTTTCATCTCCTGAGTCCAACCGAAATCTTTTTGAATAGCTGCAGCAGTCTTCTTTTTCTTGCCCTCGAACTTCTTAGGTCTCAGCTCCGGATGCAAAATCCAACAGTGCTCATCATCATGCCCATCCTTCTTAAAGTGGGAGCATGAAGTCTTGCTTTTTTGTGCAGTGTTAGCCTTCCTTGCTTTCCATTTCTATTTTATTTTGTCTTTATTCTTGCTTGCAGTGGGTTGGGATGATCCCCCAACTTCTGGATTTCCATTCTTTCCTCTAGCTTCTAGATGTGTAGTTTGAATAGATACCTCATCTATACTAGTGGGATTAAACATGAGGATCGTGTGCATCATGTAGTTGTGTAGAACATTGATGTACTTCAATAGAGTCTCAGGTGATTCTAATGAGATTCCTAGAATCAATGCTCTCTTTCTAAATTCTTGGGTGTAACCTTGTACACTTTGCCCTTTCAACTGTCGAAGAGTTTGCTAGCTCATCATGGCTTGCTGCATGTAAGCCAATGGATAGAACTGCTTTTTGATTGCAGAAACAAATTCACTCCAGACGAAAATTTTCTTACCATGTCTCTTCATGTTAGCTTGTGTCCTACCTTCCCACCAAACCAAGGTAGTGCCTCCAAGGCATAGGCTAGCCAACTGAATCTTGCTCTCGTCTCAATCGATACTCTGCACTCTGCAATAAACATCAATTTGTCTAATCCAATTGTCCAACTTTTCTGCATTCAACTCTCCATCATATGTTGGTAAATCAAATTTAACATATAGTTTAATCAAAGATGTCTTCTTTTTATGTTCATGGCTATTAGGAGGTGTAAGAAAGCTTTCCTCTTTCCCTGTGCCTTTTGAGAGGTCATGGAGGAGAGACTCATCTTCTCCTTTGTCTTGTTTGGAGCCTAATGAATCTTCATCCTTGTGTTTTCTAATGTCCTTATAAATTCCTCTACCATGGACCTTATGTCTAGGAAACTATCTACGAATTCAGGGTTTGGCCCGACAAAACCTTCCTCTGACATTGTCTTCTGAGGATAGACTCTCCCAATTTTAGGATTAGTTTCGACCAACTTTCCTTCTCCTAATTTGAGCTTTGATCTAGTTAGCATTCAACAGCTAAATCTGTAGGAATTTACAGGGTAAGTTCCTCAGACAGAACACCAGAAGGACACCGCTCACAAATAGATCACAGATCAATACACCAGTATTTTGACGTGGTTAAAACCCTCAGAGAGGGAAACAGTCCACGGCCTGTGCCAACGTGGCTACTACAGGCAATTTATTAATAAAAGAATGAAAATTTACATAAGCTTCTCTCATGCACGGTTAACCTACAAATGACCCTCCATGCACTTTAAATAGAATTCATGGACCAAATCGGGTGTCAAGCCATGGATCAAGTGTCGGTAATACCGAGGAGAGAATGAACCGTCGGATCACTACATATCGTGACCGTCGGATTGTAAGTTACAAAATGTACAACGGTAAAGAAACACACTTTACCTAACTCTATACCTAACTCTATACTAGACCAAGTTGAACTTAACTATTCCTATGTGTCGGAATATCCTAACATCCCCCCTTAAGAACAACTTGGGATAGGATTGAAGGATTTACAAATATGACACAATAGGAGAAGGAAGGAGGCACTAGAGCCTATCCCCCCTTAGTGAAAACTTCATGAACTCCAAGCATATATCGAAGTTTAGTGAACTTCGCCTCTGTGAGAGCCTTTGTGAAGATGTCTGCAACCTGATCATCTGTTGAACAATATTGCACTTCAAGAACATGGTCATGAATGAGCTTTCCGATGAAGTGCATGTGAAGTTCAATGTGTTTGCTGCGCTGATGCTGAACTGGATCTTTGCAAAGCTGAATGGCACTTTGATTATCACACCAAAGTGTAGTCGGATGCTGCTGCTCAAAGCCAAATTCTGATAGGATCTGACGAAGCCACAAGGCTTCCTTACTAGCTTCCACGGCACCACGATACTCTGCTTCTGCTGACGAAAGAGAAATGGCAGCCTGTTTCATACAAGCCCATGTAATAGGTCCTGAACCAAGAGTGAAGACATAACCGGCAGTAGACTTCCAATCATCAGGGTCACCAGCCCAATCAGAATCAGTAAAACAACTAATAGAGGAGCTGCTTTGGCACTGTAATGAATCCCAAACTGTACTGTACCTCGAACATAACGAAGTATTCTTTTAGCTGCTTTCCAATGACTTTCACGGGGGTTTTGCATAAAACGAGCAACAAGGCCAACAGCAAAGGAAAGGTCAGGACGAGTATGGGTTAAATACAAGAGTTTTTCTACAAGTTGACGGTATAAGGTAGCATCAACTTCAGGAGAAGTACAAGAGACTGAAAGTTTGACTCCAGACTGAAAGGGAGAAGGAGCTGGCTTACAATCTTCCATGTGAAAATGACGAAGAATATCACAAGCAGACTTGGACTGGGAAAGGGAATACCCTCCTTGGATTGCAAGACGTGAAGACCGAGAAAATAGTGTAAGTGTCCTAAGTCTGTCATTTCAAATTTATTTTTAAGGCTGGACTTCACATGGTTTATAAGGATGGGATCACTACCAGTAAGAATAAGATCATCAACATAAAGAACAAGGATGATAAGAGAGTTTCCCACTGTCTTGGTGTAGACAGTATTGTCAGAATGAAACCTAGAAAAGCCAGATTCTAAAAGAAAGTTATCCATTTTGGCATACCAAGCCCGAGGAGCTTGCTTGAGACCATAAAGAGATTTCTTAAGTCGACATACAAGGCTGGGGTCTGTTTGGATGAAGCCAATGGGTTGTTCCATATAGATTTCTTCATGCAAGTCCCCATGCAAGAAGGCAGATTTAACATCCATCTGATGGACTTCCCATTTTAAAGAGGCAGCAAGGGAAAGAACAAGACGGATAGAGTTCATTTTGGCAACAGGGGAGAAGGTTTCAGTGTAGTCAATGCCTTCAACCTGTGAAAAGCCCTTAGCAACAATACGAGCTTTATGTTTATCAACTTTCCCATCTGGTCCATACTTGGTTCTGTAAACCCATTTACATCTAACAAGTTTGCGTCCCTTTGGTAGATGAACAAGATCCCATGTATCATTTGCCAACAATGAATGATATTCTTCATTCATAGCTGCTTCCCAATGTGGATGGCCTGAAGCTTCTGCAAAAGTGTCAGGATCATGTTTTACTGGAGCTTGAGCCAGTAAAGAAGAGGCTCTTTCAAACTGAGAATGTGTACGTCGCTGATCTGTAGGATCACCGGCAAGATCACCTGCTGCATCCCGAGTAGTGCGGACCCATCTTGGAAGTGAGGGAGCTGAAGGAGCTGAAGGAGCTGAAGGATGATCCTGAGAAGGTGGTGGAGGATTATCATCCTCACTTTCATCATCTGAAGGAGAAATGTTTTCAAAAGTAGAAGAGATAGGAAGAGGTGGCACATCCGCCGGACTAGGCTCGCAGGCCGATTTATTTTCATCAAATTTTACATCTCTTCTAATGATAACATTTTTGGACTTAAAATGGAATAAGTCTATAACCTTTTACATCTTCAGAATATCCAACAAAAGTACATTTCTCACTCTTAGGTTCTAAAGCTTTATGCTTTTCATCTGGAATATGGGCCCATGCTTCACTTCCAAAAATACGAAAGTGACTTACATCTGGTTTAATGGAACTCCAAGCTTCTTCTGGAGTGATATTCTTTAGAACCTTAGTAGGAGTGCGATTTATTATATAATTTGCACAATTAATTGCTTCGGCCCAAAAACTAAGACTGAGTCCCTTAGATTGCAGCATACAATTAGCCATTTCCTTTAAGGTGCGATTTTTCCTTTCAGCTACACCATTTTGTTGTGGAGTGTATGGAACAGTATGTTGCATTTGAATGCCATTTTCGGTGCAAAAAGTTGATGAATGTATTTTTAACATATTCTCCACCATTATCAGTTTTAGCTTAAGAATTTGATGTCCAGATTGTTTTTCAACAAAGGCTTTGAAGGCCAAAAATGTGTTAAATACTTC
>APFE030647293.1:3720-32723 GCA_000404065.3 Pinus taeda
GAGAGAGAGTTGTAGCTCTCTGCAGGTTGCAGTCTGCGTACTGGTAAAGGACTGCACCAGTACAAGATCATTGTAAAAAGAGTTTCTAATTTGAAAGAAGATAGAGACATATTGCAGCAGGTGGTTTTCACCCACATTGGGTTTCCACCTTATATCTGGTGTTCTTTGATGTGACTGTCTGCTTTTCTTGTCATCATGCTCATTATTTTATGGTACTAACATACAAAGAATAATTCAAAGTATAAATAAGGAAGATATATTGAAAAGAATTTGATAACACTGATTCACCCCCCCTCTCAGTATTATTTCCAACAGAGAAGCCAGCATTCCAGTTATCCTTTAACAATTCCAACAACCTTAAGCGCTAACAAAGAAATGCATGCATCAACGAAGTGTTTGATTATAATATATCGAATGGGCCATACTATGAGGTTCAAACTTTTGTAATATAACTAAAAACTCAAAACACCTGGTGGAGGAGAATATGAATAGGCAGAACGTTTCACATTTTGATTGTATTTAATTGAATTAATAAAATGTTTCATCAATCGGTGCCTACATACCTCATTGTCATGGTTATTGATGATTGTCGGTCAAAAATGGTTCAACCCTCATTGTAATGCATGAAATGTCTCCTTATTACTCGAATTTATGCCTACATACCTCATTGTCATGGTTATGGAGGATTGCGAGGCATAAATCCTTCAACTGTCATTGTAATCGATCAAAACATGTCCTTATGCTTCAACCATGCATACGTTTCAGAATGCAAAGAAACCACTTTCGAAACCACTTTGAAAGACATGCGTTCGACAATAATTTTTTTATTTCATTTTTTCTTAATCCTACATACGTGGTTATCAATGAGAGCCACAGTAAATTTTTAATCATGCTTTGTAAAAGATTAATTTAATTATGGTTTAAGTATGTGTTCTAGACATGCAAGAAAGTTACTGTAGCTAATTTCATGCATTGATTTACTGACGACTACAAGAATATACTGGCATCTTTCAATTCAGGCCATCCGATAAAAAAGATTAATTAAGAAAATGATTAACTTGCTGATTCAGATAGGGAGGACATCTATCGACGTAATTATTGATCATGTCCCACGAGGAATAATTTCCCTCTACCCAATATATAATCTATAATACTAATCCTCTTCAACAATCACACCTCTTTTGTCACGAAAGTTGTATTCAAGAAGATTTCTGCATTATCTTTTTCTTCAAAGGGTAAATCCAATTCTGCCGCTTGGTCATTCATGTCGAAACTCCCATAACATTGAAAATTTGCATTGGAATTAAGAATAGAAGGTTGAAATAATAACATATCCATTTTTTTCAAAATCTTAAATAATAATATTCATTTGTTTTCAAAATTTTAGATGATAGGATTTAATTTTTATGAAATATTATTTAATATTCTTTCACAATAAGATGAAATAAATATAAAATTAAATTAATTAATTAATTTTTATGATTTTTTGTAAGTGTAACAATAACATTATACTATAATGTCATTATTTTGATATCTATTTACATTTATCAATAACTGTAATTATTGTGATTACAAAGTTTAATTAATTTAGATACTTTAGTGTGATATAAGTTAATTATTTCATTTCTAAAAAGGAAATTTGCAATATCTAAATTGTTAATTAGCAGAATATTTCACAATAAAATAGAGATAATAAAGATAAGCGTCATCAATTTTTTGACCACACCCATACCTGTCTAATTAGCAAATATTCTCGTAATCAGCCATCGAGATAAGGATGGCCCAGTGCAACGGGTGCTTGGTCTCTCTGACTGTCAATTCACCGTGAGGTAAATGAGATGAATTGGAAAGGCCTTAACGTTTAACTGAACTGATGTTCTATGTCACAAGATATGGGAAAGGCTTCGTTGGGATTTTCAATTTTTATTTTATTTTTAAGACAATGAAACCTATTCAACGACAATTTATCCGTCAATTGCATTTATTGTTTTCGTTATACCAACTATTTCAAAACGACCTGTCCGTTTCCAAGTTTCATAGAGATCCAAACTCTTTAACAATCCTTTTAAACTTTTTTAAAAATTTGCAACTCATTTATATTTATAATCGTAATCTAAATAGTTTAATAGTCATTTTATTTTATTTTTAAATTTTACGACCATTAAATATCAATCTAAGGTGGACAATTCTGGCGTTGTCCATTTTGGAGTTTTGGGTTGAAACCTAATGAAATATATTTTTTTGGTAAATCTTGATTTTTGTAGTTGAAAATATTTTTTAAAAATTCAAAATCTTGAAAAAATATTTGGGGATTCAAATTGTAAAGAGTTTATAATTTATAATTCAAACCAGTGAATCTCAAAAAAATCCTTATCAAATAAGAGTGAAAAATATGCCGAAAAAACTTGCAAAACATATAACAAATAGGCTGTTGCTTTGGGAAATCAAACTCGTGAGGACAATTATTTATTGTTGAATTGGTCAATTAGTTTTGGTTGGGGTCACTATACACTCAACTTAGGTTACTTGATTAGGTAATCTTTAATTCCAAATAACAATTCAATCTGGTTTAAAAAGTTTTGCAAAATTAATAAATTATTATATTTTAATTAAATAAAAAATATAATAAGATATTAAAGTATGTATTTTGTTCTAGTTAGATTTGAACGAATGTGTTTCTACTTTTTCTATTTGTTTTATGTGTAAGAAGAATACTCTAGAATGTCCTAGAATGCTCATTTATTACACAAGTTTGGTTTGAGATTACAAGTTTAGGAGGCTCCCCTCTAGATTAGAATTCCTTTATTGATTGGTTTCAAGCTTACTTCAATAAGGGATCACTAAAAACACTATATCTTGCCTATTATAGTCACTTAGGGAATTCACCACAAGCCTAGTCCATTTGACAATACTCTCTGCCCTACTTTTTAAAGTAACACATAAAGTTTGTCACTTATGTCTTATTATAATTATAAGTGTACTTATTTCTTATTATAAACGAAAGAGCTCTGTGAAGACCTTGTTAATTGGAAAATATTCCTAGAAGGTGTACTTATTTCTTATTATAAACGATAGAGCTCTCTGAAGACCTTGTTAATTGAAAATATTTCTAGAAGGTGATCTCTCAGGTCTTTCTCGTAGGGACTAATTATGTGAGTTTGGTGTTCTCTTGAATTGTAGGTTTTTGAGGACTCTAAGTTAAAGATTAAATAAACCATTCTTGATCACTAGGTGCTTAACTTGTATTTGCTTCGTATAACACAAGAATTGAAAAACAGTATCATCACAATTTCCATGTATGAGCTTCAAGCACATTTTAAGAAACCAAGCATTAATGTTCATAGTATATCCAATAATGCATTACTCATTAATGTAAACAAGTTAATTATGAAGGATTTTGATGAGGGACAATTTCTCCACATGAGGAAGAGACAATTATGAGATGTTGGAAATAATATTGAGAGGGGGGGTGAATCAATATTAGCAAGTAAATAATATTGTGTTTCCATAATCGGATTTATATACACTACTTTGGTTAATTAAACTTGCATGTATACGTAGTTGTATGTAAGGAAACTAGTGTATACTCTTCAAACTTATAACTTAGTTAATTCATCATATGTTGAACTATAATCTGTGCATCAGAACCATATACACAGTAACCAGGTGCAATAAAACAAAACAGACAATCACACACATGAACACAAGATATAAGGTAGAAATCAAATGTGGGTGAAAACTTCCTGCTGCAATCATCTCTATCTTCCTTTAATAAGAAACTTCTTTTTACAATTTTTGTATTGGTGCAAACTTATACCAGTATGCGGGCTTCTACCTGCAGAAGGCTACAACCTTCTTTTGTTCTCCAGCTTCTCTTGGAAGTGAGCTACAACCCCCTAGCTCTTGTACTAGTTGTTCTGTTTACTAGTACATAGGTGTAGGCCTACAGAAAGCTACAACCTTATCTTTTCTTCCAGGGACCACGTTTCATAAAATTTCAGACTGGATCCATCAATAACATCAATCAACCATCAATTATATCTGCATCAACCAATCTCCTTTGCACCAACCAAAATTGAATTAATCAATCACTTCTTAGAATGTTGTAACTAGAATATAGTAACAATAACCAGAACCCAAGCTAGAACCCAGAACACTGCAACAGCAAACAGAAGTAGCTAAAGTATATTTTAATTAGGCATACACTACTTCAATGTGTCTAAGCTATGTAGATACGCCATTATCTCAAGGAAAACTTGCATATACATTGTTTCGATATGCAGAACCAACGTGTCTACGCACCTTTGGTAAAGTGAACCTGTGTATAGATCTGTAAATGATGATTTAATTTTTACAACAATTCCATACATCAGTTATACCCATATCATCATATTTACAGATTACAACATGCACCAATTATTCAGATAAAAGATCAAAACCACACAACGATACTTCTCTTCAAGCCTTGATATCTTCACCCATCAATAAAACTTATCCTTCATCAAGCACTCAGGCTCATCCTTGATTCAGATCCAACTATGCACCATAACCCAATCACCTATATTCTAGATCTTTCTCCTCATTAGATATTCAATTCATGAGTGCCTTTGCCTAATGATCTTCTCCTCCTTTTATATTCTTAGGCCTTACACAATACCATGGTCCAAAACCACTTAGAATCAATACCTTGGACCAAATACCTGGGGTCAACACTTTGGACAAGATACCTTCGACCAATACCATGGATCAAAATACCATGGACCAAACACCACGTACCAAAACTAAGTTTTTCAACATGTGCATGCCTTTATTTCTGTGAAAGTGGATGTGTACGTTATACACATCTTTTGGTCTGCAAACACAGGTGTACACGTGGCTTCGTCAATAGGGGACCTACATATACCTCTCTTTCTTCATTCTGTGAGCCTGAACAATGATTTGTCATCTTTGCGAGTTGCCATCAAGGACAACACCTGTGTAAAGTGCTAAATCTATGTCATAATGCCAACAATCTCCCCCTTTGGACTTGATGGCAACCCTAAGTCACTCTCCCCCTTTGTCATCAAGAGAAAGGGGTTATGCTCCCCCTGAGTACATGGTGAATTCTCTGATATGCTAAAGTTTGTTGATTGAGCTCCATGCTTGAGTCCATGCCCCCCTAAATATAAGCAAGGTTTGCAAAAATATGACTCTATACATACATCATAAATGACCTTCCTATCACCAATGACTTATACATACATCCATCTCCCAACCAAGTGGGGATATACCAAGTTTGACTCATCCACCCAACCAAGTGGGTATATACCAAATGATTATAAATGTCAAAACAAGAGCATTACATCATCCATCCCATGCATAGTGGGGAAACAAAATAGGTCGCTTCATGACCTTGACATTAAAAGATATACATGACATAGAGACCAAATATCTGAAACAAGGCTATTATAGTTATCAGAAACATCTATCAATCACCATCCACACCAGCAACCGTGATCTCCGCCTAAACCTATTTCACCTTAATCAAAAGCAACTGTGAATTCGTACCAAGATCTTCTAAGATAATGTCAACAATGCATTATTAGAAGTATATGCTCCCCTTGAACCTGTGCCAAATGATCACTATCAGACCCATATCAGACTCCTTTCATCCTGAGTCTGGCCCACTATTTTTCTTCAAATCAACATATATGCGACTATATCCACAGCAACCTACGTATGTACGTGGATACACTTCATGAAACTTGTGTATAACCACTTTTCTCTGAAATAGATAAGTTTCAACAGCAAGATGATGAATCAACTACTCCCAATTTCTATTTTAGATATTCAAATGTCTCTCTGGGCAGTGGTTTGGTGAATATATCAACAACGTGTTCTTTGGAGGGAACATACTCCAATTTGACCTTTTGTTCAAGCACTTGTTCATGTAGAAAATGATATTTGATGGGTATGTGCTTGGCCTTGGAATGCATGATTGGATTCTTTGAAATACTAATTGCATTTGTATTATCACATAGAATGGAGATGGGTGGAGTACATGTCATATGAATGTCTTGCAATGTTTGCATCATCCAAAGGAGTTGTGTGCAACAAGATGTAGCCGCCACATATTCTGCTTCAGTTGTAGATAACGAAATTGAACTTTTTTTCTTGCTAAACCAAGACACTAACCTAGAACCCATATAAAATGCACCACCACTAGTGCTTTTCATGTCTTCCATGCTTCCTGCCCAATCTACATTTGTATATGCATGAAGTGTAAGATTTGTATCCCTAGGATACCATAAACCAAAATTCTGAGTTCCTTGAAGACATTTGAATATCCTTTTGACTGCCTGAAGGTGTGATTCCTTTGGATTTGCTTGGAATCTTCCAACTATTCCCACTGCATGCATGATGTCTGGTCAGGTACCTGTTAGATAAAGAAAACTACCAATCATGGATCTGTAGGTTGGTTGATGTGTCTAGTTGGGTACCTGTTAGATAAAGAAAACTGCCAATCATGGATCTGCTGATTCATCATTTGAGCTAAGACTGCATCCTGTTACCATGGGGGTACATACTATTTTAGAATCTCCCATGCCATATTTTTTCAAGATCTGCTTGAGAGACTTGGTTTGTGATAGAAAAATACCATCTTTATTTTGGTTAACTTGTAGGCTGAGAAAATATGTGAGCTCACCAAGCAAGGACATTTCAAATTCTTATTTCATTACCAAGGCAAAGGTTTTACTCATGGCTTCTTCATTTCTACCAAAAATGATATCATCAACAGACACTACAACTATTAGCAATTTATCATTATCAATATTTGTATATAGATTGTTATCAGTTGATCCTTTTGAAAAACATTGTTGATGGAGATATTTGTCAAGACAGTAATACCAAGCCCTTGGAGCTTGTTTTAGACCATAGAGAGCCTTTTTGAGTCGGCATACAAGTTTTGGATCATTTCCAAGGATGAATCCTTCTAGTTGCTCAATATATACTTCTTCTAAGTCTCCATTAAGAAAGGTATATTTTACATCCAATTGGTATACTTTGAATTTCTGAAAGCTAGAAAGAGCAAGGAACATTCTTATGGCTTCAAGTCTAGAAACAGGTGCAAAAGTTTCTTCAAAATCCATACTTTCTTGTTGAGCATATCCTTTAGAAACAAGCCTAGCCTTATTTCTGATAACTTCACCATTTTCATGTAGCTTGATTTTAAATATCCATTTGGTTCCCATGATATTCTTATCATGAGGTCTAGGAACTAATTCCCAAGTATTATCCTTTTCAATTTTCTCAAGTTCTTCATTCATGGTCTTGACCCAACATTCATCTTTTCATGCTTCATTTACATTTTGAGGTTTGACAGAGGAAAGTAATTCTAGATAGCTTGAAGCTTCTGTAATAATTCTTCTTGTTTGCACACCTGCCTCTTTCTTTCCCAAAATTTGAGTCTCTTGATGATTTCTCTGAACATACCTGGATGGAATATTTTCTTCTGTCATTATCTATTCTTCTGGTGCTTCATCGGTTTCTTCTTCTTCAAAATTAGTCTGATTTGATGTGGAAGGATAATCCTCATCTTCTTCGCACTCTTCAGTTTTTACCTACTTTGGATTTTTTCCTGCTTCTTCAACTACAACATCAATACTTTCAATAATTTTCCCAAGTCTTTTATTATAACACTTATATCCTTTACTTCAGGAAGAGTTACCAAGGAGAATGCCTTCATATTCTCTATGTTCAAACTTGCCAAGTTTTTCATCAGTCCCTTCGATGTAACGTTTGTTTCCAAAAACTTTGAAGTATTTTATAGTAGGAGTCTTACCATACCAAAGTTCATGTGGAGTTTAAGTGTTGTTTACCCGAATGTTTGCTTTGTTGAGGATAGTCACGGCAGCAAATGCAGCTTCACCCCAGAGGGTTGCAGGAGTTCCAAACTCATCTAGCATGGAACGAGCCATTTGTTGTACAGTTCTGTTCATCCTTTCTACCACTCCATTTTGTTGAGGAGTCCTTGCAGTTGAGAATTCTCTTTTTATTCCATGTTCTTCACAAAAGTCAAAGAATTCGTCCGAGGTAAATTCCCTTCCTCGATCAGATCTGAGACATTTGATTTTGCGACCTAATTCATTTTAAACCAAATCTTTGAAGGCTTTGAAATTTTCAAATGCTTCATCTTTATGCTTTAGAATTCCTATCCAACACATTCTGGAAAAATCGTCAACGAACAATATAAATTATTCTTCTCCATGAGGTGACTTTTTCCATGATGGACCACATAAATCAGTATGAACAAGTTCAAGAGGCTTACTAGTTGATCCTTCCTTCTCAAGGAAATTTGCTTTGGTTTGCTTACCAAATTGACATGATTTTCATATTGTATTATCTGGAATGCTGATATCTGGAAGATCATGAACAACCTGCAATTTGCATGCTTTTCTTATTTGAGGGAAGCTTAGATGCCCCAATCTTTTGTGCCATAGTTAGTGTTCATCATTTTTGCTTAGATAGCACTATTGTTGTCCTCCCTTGAGTATGTATAAATTATTTGGAGTTCTTATGCCTTTGATCACAGTTTCAACTGTATCAAGCTCACAAACAACACATTCATTTGATTGAAATACTACTTCATTTCTTTGATCACACATTTGACTGACACTCGATAGGTTATGCTTTAGACTATCAACATACATAACATTCCCAGCTTTAAACTTTTCTTTTAAGAGAACAGAACCTTTATATTTTATGAGAACAGTAGTGTCATTTCCAAATGAGACCTTCTTTTCCTTTTCTAAGGCATTATATGACTGAAGTTTTTCTTTATCACCTGTCATGTGTTTTGAGCATCCACTGTCAATGTACCACTGATTTTCCTGTCCTTCTACATACAATGCTATACCACATATTTCTGTTTGTGGTTCTTTCTTTCTCCATATTTTGGGACTCAATGAAGTTTTCTCCTTCTAAGATGTTTGCTGAAATTTACTACCTCATTCAGAATCATTATGACCAATGTTGTTACAGATAGAGCATTCTATTCATTTCAAAAAGTGAAAAGTTATTGTAGGTCATTTTCATGATCCCTGTCACAGTCCTTTGATTTCTTGCTTCTCTAATAATGATAGTATTGTAGACAACACATTGAGTAGCTTTTTGTCCAAATTTATGACATGAAAAGCATTGTCCATTAAAGAAGTTCTTGCGATTATCGAATCTACTGACCTGGTGATTGTAGTCTCCATTGACATTCATTCTTGAAGCAAATTGAGTATGATTTACTTGAGGTTGGTTGTAACTTTTATTCATCCTTGAAGTAGATTGAACCTGATTTACTTGGTGAACTGCTTTATGCCTTTGTTGACGATTGCCAAACTGTTCACTGCTCTTCGTTGCATCAAGATAGCTTTTAGTGGAGGTTAACGACTTCTGTGCTTGAGATGCTTCTTCAGTATATCCAAGACCTGTCTTTATCAGAGGATAATGTTGCACTTTGATAATTTAATCTAAAGTTTCTGATCCTTTAGCGAATCTGAGATTGAGAGCTTTTGTTTTCTTAATATCTTTCCTTAGACCCATAATTGGACATTCTAGTTTTTCATTGTGTTTTTCTCTTTCAGCAAGTTGGAATGTTAGAGTATCTATAATCATATTCTTTTCTTCTTAATAGATTTTGAGTTTAGAGTTTTCTTCATAAAAATTATCTTCATCTAAAGCATCCAAGAGATCATCAAGTTCAAAATCCATCAAAAGTCTATAGTCATTATTATCTTCATCACTATTTGATAAACCATCGCTATCTTCATGCATATAGTAGCCCTTCTTACTTACACTTTGTTTTCTATTCCATTTTTCTGATTCCTTACTTTTATCAAGCTTATCCTTATGAGGAAATTTGGCAGCATAGTGACCGACTCTTCCACAAGCAAACATTTGAAAGGTAGTTTACCTCTTAATCTGCCAGAACCCTGTTGAAGGTTCTTGACAAAGTTTACTTCTTCCTATTCTTCTGAAATATGTCATGATTCATTGAGTTCTTCTCTTCCTGAAGCTTTGAATGCAACTTCTGTCATGTCCGATGGACCTCCTTTTCTCATTTTGAAAGTAGTTAGGATTTCATGCAGTTGTGTCATAGTGATACTCTAAAGATCCTACTTTTCTTCTATGGAAGAAACTTTTGATTCAAACTTAGTAGACAAGGACCTTAAAACCTTTTCAACTAAAGTAAACTATTTTATCTCTTCACCTAAGCTCTTCATGCAATTAACAATCTCATCTATACGTAATAAGTAATTAGTGATACATTCATCATTGTGCATTTTTGAGAGTTTCATATTGAATTCTGAGAGATTGCAGTTTTGCACATTTTACCTAATTGTCTCCTTCATAGCTTAGAACGATCTTGTCCCATATTTATTTTGCAATTTTGAGTTGCATAACCCTGACAAATTCTGATTGTGATAAACTCCCCAATAATATATTGACAGCCTTGGCATTGGTTTCATATTGCTTGTTACCTATTGTATCTATAGGAATTGCTGATGGAAATGTATATCCTCCTTCCACAATTTCCCAAACATCTGTTCCAAGAGATTGAAGATTTTCCATGCTTCTTACCTTCCAATAAACGAAGTTTCTCCCATCAAAGATTAGTGGTCTAATGGATCTCTCTCTTTCGTAGTTACTCATGATGATAGATATTCCTTCAAGCGATCAAGCTTCTTCTGAAGGACCTGCTCTGATACTAATTGTTGGAAACAATACTGAGAGGGGGGTGAATCAGTATTAGCAAGTTAATAATATTTGATTTCCATAATAAGATTTATATACGTTACTTCTGTTAATTAAACTTGTGTGTATATGCTGCTGTATGTAAGGAAACTAGCATATACTCTTCAAACTTATAACTTAGTTAATTCATAATATGTTGATCTATAATCTATGCATCAGAACCATATAAACAGTAACCAAGTACAGTAAAACAGAAAAGACAATCACACAAATGAACACAAGATATAAGGTGGAAACCTAATGTGGGTGAAAACCACTTGCTGCAATCGTCTTTATCTTCCTTTAATAAGAAACTTATTTTCTACAATTTTTGTACTGGTGCAGACTTATACCAGTACGCTGGCTTCTACCTTCAGAAGGCTACAACCTTCTCTTATTCTCCAACTTTCCCTGGAAGGGAGCTACAACACCCTAGCTCGTGTACTAGCTGTTGTGTTTGCTAGTACGTAGGTGCAGGCCTACAGAAGGCTACAACCTTCTCTTTTCTTCCAGGGACCACGTTTCGTAAATTTTCAGACTGGACCCATCAATAACATCAATCAACCATCAATTATATCTGCATCAACCAATCTCCTTTGCACCAACCAAAACTTAATCAATCAATCACTTCTCATAATGTTGTAACCAAAATACAGTAACAGTAACTAGAACCCAAGCCAGAACCCAGAACACTGTAACAGTAAACAGAAGTAGCTAAAGTATATTTTAATTAGGTATATGCTACTTCAATGTATCGAACCATGTAAATATGACATTATCTCAAGGCGTACCTGCGTATACGCTATTTTGATATGCAGAACCAGCGTGTATACATGCCTTTGCTAAAGTGAACCTGCGTACAGATCTGTAAATGATGATTTAAATTTTAGAACAATTCCAGACATCAGTAATATCCAAATCATCATATTTACAGATTACAACATGCGCTAGTTATTCAAATAAAAGATCAAAACCACACAATGATACTTCTCTTCAAGCCTAAAGATCTTGACCCACCAATAGAACTTATCCTTCATCAAGCACTCAGGTTCATCCTTGATTCAGATCTAGTTGTGAACCATAACCCAATCACCTGTATTCTACATATTGCTCTTCATTAGATATTCAATTCATGAGTGCCTTTGCCTAATGATCTTCTCCTCCTTTTATAGTCTTAGGCCTTACACAATACCATGGTCCAAAACCACATAGAATCAATACCTTGGACCAAATACCTGGGGTCAACACTTCAGACAAGATACCTTGGACCAATACCATGTATCAAAATACCATGGACCAAACACCATAGATCAAAACTAATTTTTCCAACATGTATGCGCCTTTATTTCCATGAAAGTGTGTGTGTACACTATACACATTTTTTGATCTCCAAACTTGCGTGTACACATGACTTGGTCAATGGGGAACCTGCATATACATCTCTTTATTCATTTTGTGAACCTGAACTCTGATCTGTCATCTCTGTGAGTTGCCATCAAGGACAACACCTGTGTCATAGTGCCAAATCTGTGTCATAATGCCAACATGAGATGTATGTGTCTGTAGTGACAGTTGTGATTGAGATATGTTGGTTAATATGCTCCTTTTTTAAGGACCTGTATTATTTTTATGTTTTTTGCTGTCTTGACTACATTCATTTTATGTGTCACTTTCGGTTGGTTCTAGTGTTGTTAATATCGGTGATCTTAGCAAACTTGTGCTATTGTTATTTAGGTTCGTCCTACCTTATAGCTTTGGTTATGTGGATTTTTATTCACTTTTAAATAGCATAAAATGCCTAAAAATTATACTTATATTTCTTTTGAAATAAAATATATTTTTCATGGAGAAATACCAAAAATAAAAATTTATATACATTTGACAATTAAACCAATTAGCAAAATAACTAATATTGTATTAGTAATACCACATTTCCAATTCTCAAAATAACTATTGACAATAAACAGGTTAATAATTTTAAAACTTATTTTATTTTATTTTCATAATATAAAATCATTAATGATATCAAAATATTAACCCATGATGCATATATCATAACATTAAAATTAGTTAGCATCAATTCATATTGATAACATTATCTTATAATAATACCAATATAAAATATTATAAAATATTTTCTTATTGAGTTTCTGGAAAGAAAAATTGATTAGATATAATTTTTTAATATACTATTTGCAATTCTCAAAACAATTATTAACAATAAATCACTTGATAATTTTGAAATCCTATTTCATTTCATTTTCATAATATAAAATCACTAATAATACCAAAATATTAATCATAATATTAAAATTAATTAATATTGATTCATATTAATAATAATATCATATATCATGAAATCTATCGATTTTGATTTTCTGTATTTTGCATGAGTGAAAATTATGAAAGGAGGAGCTAATTATGTAAACTGAAAGGGGCAATGGGGGAAGCTAGGGTTTGAAATAGGGGGCGATAACAACAAACTGGTAACCATGGAGGGACGAGGAGGAAGCTACATTCTCTCCTACGGTAACGTGGTCTTGAACAAAGGTAGAGGAAGGAAAGTAGAAAAACACCATGGAGAAAGTGGCAAGAATCATTGAGACACAAGTGTCGGAAGGCAACAGACCCTAGGACAAGAGAGGGACCCATGAGGAGGCTCGGGAAGAAGCGATAGCAGGTGACAGAGGTTAGAGGTCAGAAAGCAAAACTCCAAAGGGACCCCGTAAGCCCAAGGCTATTATTAAACCACAGGTGGTCCTTAGTGATCTAGCTCTACAGGAGCACGGAGATCACATGGCTACCTATGTAGTTATATGTAAGTTCATGGGCATCTGGCCCACAGAGAAAGTGCTATACACTTGGATAAGAAACACCTAGAAACCAAAAGGAGATATAACTATACATCTGGGTTCCAAGGCTTTCTTCATTGTGGTTTTCAAGAACTTGGAGGATAAAGAGAGAATATTCAAAGGAGGACCCTACTTCTTTGCTGTCATGGGTCTCTACATGCAACCCTGGATGATGAAATTTGTGCTGGAGCAAGAAACGTTCACTTTGGTCCTAGTATGGATTAGACTATAGTCCTTACCTTTAGATTACTAGCTGTCGGAATCCTTAAAATCTATAGGCAATAAACTAAGACATTTTCTAAAAATAGAAGAGGCTACTCTGCGTGGAAAATACATATCTTTCACATGCATATGCATTGAAATGGACTTATAGGGAGCACTCCCAGATGAGGTCATCCTGGAAGTTTATAATGAGGAATGGGTTCAGGTAGTCGACTATGAACACATCCCATTCAAATGCCGCAAATGTCATGAACATGAAAATCTCTTCAGAGAATGCCCACTCAACAAAAGAGAGAATAATTTGAAAGGAAACATTGGTAAAGACCCTGAATGTTACACCAAAGTGGTAGGCAAGGGGAAAGGAGGGGGGAAGAAGCACCAAAAGAAACCCAGTGAGAAAAACCTACCTAGTCAGAATAGTTTTGAGATTCTAGAAGAGGAGGGGAAAGAAAATGAAAAGAGTAAAGATATGGAGAGTACCTCAATAGAAAGGGAAAGAGAAGATAACATGGACATAATACAGGATGACAAAGAAAGGAAGGAGGACCAACTAAACAACACAGGACTTGGAGAAGACCAAGATATGACCCCTAGTGAAGTAGGAACGAAAGATCAAGACCTATAGTAGATCCTTGAGAGGGAGAACCTCGAACTTGAGCAGTTTCTAGAACAGGGCACTAACAAAGGGATTGACTCTCTGCCTCAAGAGAATTTTGACAGAGTGCAATAGCTCTATCTCAGTAGATCCCCAAAAATTGTTGTTGGAGTGAAATGGAACTATGATAGGCAAGAGAATAAAGAGGTCAAACAGATGTAGATCACACCAAGAAACTCCACCAAAAATCCAGGCAAAAAAAGACGAAGAAGAAGACAGAACAATCTCCTATCAGAATGTGGGAAACCCTTGATTAATTTAGGTAAGATGAAAGATATTACCAGTTACTCTTTTACAAACACCTCATTATGAAGCTCACAACCTAGAATATTACAGGGCTAGGTAGTGAAAGAAAGCAAAGAAATCACGGTAATAGAATAAAAGAAGAGAAACCATATATGCTTTTCATATAGGAAACCAAATGCTCAGTAAGAAAGATTAGGGACATCCATTGCAAATGGCTCAACAACTATGAGTACCTGCAGGTCAAAGACAATAATGCAATGGGGGGAATTCTTACCCTCTGGAATCCTCAAAAAAATTGAGATCACAGATGCAAAAGCATCTAGAAATCATATCTCTATTATAATACAACCTTTGGGGTACAAAGATTGTTACTTGAATGCAAATGTCTATGGTCCTCAACTGCTTGAGGATAAACTAAGACTACTCACCTAACTATAGGAACTATGAGGAAGACATCCAAGCATCCCCTGGATATTGGGGGAAAACTTCAATATGATCAAATCACTTTTAGAAAAAAATGGGGAAGCAGAATGTTGGGGTGAGACTCACTCAAATTCCAGAACTTCTTAGTTAACATGAGACTGGTAAGCATGGAGACAATAAATGGCATCTTCACCTGGAATAACAAGAGAGGGGGAACAACCCAAGTTTCTTCGAAATTAGATCACTTCATAGTTTCGGAGGATCCCCTTTGATCGGATCACTCCATGACCACATGGATTCTTCCTTTTGGGGGTTTGGATCACTGGCATGTTCAGTTGGATGCTTATTTCATTGGAACACCAAGAAATAGACCTTTCAAGTTTGAAAATGCCTGGCTCACTCATCCAAACTTCTCCAATAACATTGGAAAGTGGTGGGCAGAAGACATGCCCACTCAGGGCACAAAAATATTCATCCTGCATCATCACCTTAAACATATCGAACAAAGGCTCAAAGAATGGAACTGAAATGTGTTTGGAAACATTTTTGAAGCCAAGAGAGAAGTGGAAAGTAAATTACAAGAAATCAATCAAATTCTCATCAAGGAAGGATTCACAAAGGAGAGGAAGGTATTGGCGGACTCTTTACAGTAGGATTGGGACAATAGATGTCAGCAGGAGTATATCTTCTGGAAACATAAATCTAGAGTAAAGTGGATTAAAAAAGGGGAGAGGAACGCCAAATTCTTCCATAAATATACTATGAAACACAGGGCACATAACAAAATCATGAAGCTATTAGATACTCAAGGGAAGGTGTTAAATACTCACAAGGAAATGGAATCGGTGCTGCTTCAACATTTCAAAAGTATAGCAATGAAAACCTTGGCAGATAGATCACACTCCATTAAGTACTTCACTAAGAATATTCCCAAGTTGGTGACCAGGGAAGACAACTACAATCTCAATAGGCTAGTAATGGAGGAAGACATCAATGAAGTGATCAAAGAGATCCACAATGGGAGAGCTCCAGGACCGGATGGTTTCAATGTAGATTTCTTCAAAACTTGTTGGGAAATAGTCAAACATGACATTCTTGATGTGGTAGAGGACTCGAGAACATCCAAAACATTTATCAAAGTGATTAATGAATATTTTATATCTTTAATCCCTAAACATGAAAAGGCAATGACTCCTAAAAAAATTAGAACAATAGCTCTTTGTAACGTGGTGTACAAAATCATTTCCAAAGTTATAGCTAACCGACTCAAACCTCTACTACCATCGCTAGTTTCAGAGGAGCAGACTAGGTATGTGGAAGGCAGACAAATACTCAACAACATCATCCAAGCGCATGAAGTGCTCCATTCCCTCAAGACCTATAAGTAACCAGGAATGATAATACAACTGGACATAGTGAAGGCCTATGATAAACTTAGCTAGCAATATATAAAGGAAATCCTTCAAGCTTATGTCTTTGACTTCAACTAGATAAAGTGGATCATGGCACTCGTCACCATAGCAAGTTGCTCTATCCTTCTTAACGACTCATCTTCCAACACTTTCAAGCCTTCAGGAGGCCTTAGGCAAGGCGATCCTCTCTCCCCATTCCTTTTCATCCTCATGATGGAAGGATTAGGTAGAACAATCAATACAACCAAGAAGGAAGGAAGAATCAAGGGGTTAAAACTAACTCAAAATGGGGAGGCATTGATACATCAACAATTTGTGGATGACACAATGCTACAAGGCACACCCATTGTCAAGGAAGCCAAATCCTATAAAAAAATCCTAAATGACATTGCCGATGTTGTAGGCATAGAGGTAAACCTTTTAAAATCCAAAGTTTTCTTTTTCAATAAGGACATTGCAATCCAAAGACATCTCTCCATAATTCTTGGTTTTCAATGAGAGAATCTTCCCTCTAAATATCTTGGTATGCGTATTACTGACAAACCTCTGAGTAAGGTAGTATGGTAGGCAGTTACAAATAAGCTTAAGGACAAGGTCAACAACTAGACTAATAGATCCTTGAATTTAGCAGGAAGACTAGTTGTTACAAAGGCAGTAGGTACTTCAAACCATTCCAATCTACATGTTCTCTACCCTTCGAGTCCCTTAAGGAGTTTTACAGCAAATCAAGAACATTCAAAGAAACTTCATTTCTGGCAAAGGGGAAGAGAAAAATAAATGGGCCTTGGCAGCATGTGACAAACTCTACAAACCCAAAACGCATGGTGGTTCAGGTCTCCACGACCCGAACACCCTGAGTAAGGTCCTAGGGGCCAAACTTTGGTGGAGATGGCTAAAAGAGTCCAACAGCCCTTGGACCAAGTTATGGAAACAAAAGTATGCAACAAATTGGCAAGAAAAGGACCACATTCGTATGTTAGGGCACATCAGGGGTTCTCCTATTTGGAACAAGGTGTGGGAGAATAGAACCTTAATTCAGAATCATAGTTTGTGGGAGATAAAAAATGGGAATCTGGCCTGGTTCTGGGAGGATAATTAGCAGCAGGAATAGAATCTATGCAGAGATAGTCTAGATATCATATAAAATGACACCTTTAATAAGGGTCTCAATAGGGTAAGTGACTTTTCAGACCAGTCTAGAGGGGAAGGGAAATGGAGATAATGGAGAGTACCATCTTATAGTGCAGAAACCCCTTTGAGAATTCAAGAAAAAATTCTTGGAGAGATCTTAGAAAAAAAAACAGATTCTAACCTCAAATTCGGATGATATTCTTAGATGGGGTAGAAATAACGAAGGTAATTTCAACCTCAAAGAATCCAAAAGAATAATCATAGGATTTGACCATTCAAATGATGACAAGAATTGGGAGAACATATGGAGCAATCCTCACTGGATGAAAATCAAAGTGTTCATATGGGTAGTTGTACACAAAAAAAAATTGGCCTAGGAAAATCTCAGAAAAAGAGGTTTTGTTGGGCCTTCTAAGTGTCACTTATGTGGTCTATAGGAGGAGACCACGGATCACCTTCTCAGCATGTGTAAGTTCACCTCCTCCATCTGGAACATTACAGAAACTTTAAAAATTTGGAGGAAATATTTCTCGGAAAATGAAATAGTCAATGTGGCTTGGACACTGATCCCAGGCTTCTTGATAGGGGATGTGTGGAATGAACACAACAATAGAATATTCAAAAGTAAATCAAGCTCAACACAAGGTATTGTGGCTCGGATTCTTAATTAGCTCAGAGAAACAATTAAGGTCTTTATGAAGCAACCTCCTAGGAAACCCCCTGTTCAAAGATACATCCTCATCCTAGAACAGTTGGGGCTTCAGGCTTATGATACAATAGATAACAATAAGAAAGCTAGGCAAAGAACCAAAAATAAAGCCTTCTGGCAACCTCCCCCTCATGGCTTCCTGAAACTAAACATTGATGGAGCTTCAAAAGGGAACCCAAGGGATGCTGGTTACAGAGGTACCATCAGAAATGTAGAGGGAAATATCCAAGTTATCTTTCATAGTCATTTGGTGAGGGCCACTAACAATATGGTGGAACTCATGGCCATTGAGCCAGGCTTAGAGATCCTAACATATTACAATCTACCCAATACAATTATAGAGGAAGACTCAGAATTAATGATTAACTCAATTAAAAGAATAAGCACTAGCTCAACACCGGATAAAGTTTAAGGGAACTGGAGACTATCGCAAGTGTTTCATAGAGTTCAATCTCACCTCAAAACACTTAAAACTCTGAGCTTTGTTCATGTGCAAAGAGAGGCCAATAGGTTGGCATGCAGATTAGCCAATGAAGGAGTGATCTACACACAAGAAAACAAGTGCCTAGTTTGGGAGACTGTCCAGTCTAGACAGCTCCGCAAGGACTGTAGTACTCTAGCACGTGAAGATAGGGAGAATCACCAAAACTCCAAAGGAAATCAGTTAACAGAAATCTCAAATGATGAAAGTTAGAGGCACAAATGATAGACAAGCTAAGTTATGGGCCTTAAACAAGATAAGAAGACAGAGGATTGGCAGGTAGAGGAGAAAGAGAGGAAATCTAAAAAATGGATCCAGGGCTTCTTCTCAAAGAAGGGGTTTTTCACAACCATTACCAGAGTTATCGAAAACTTGAAGGTGCTGGAAGCGGTTTCACCAGAAAGCCTCCGATGCCACAAATGGATCTACAGGTGGCCCTCGGCAAGTTAAGAATACCGCCTTCATCGGTCTGGTACAACCTGTGCATCTCTTCATCACGACATCAGGTTCTGTCGTCGGATCAGGTGGAAAGAGATCTAGGGCTATGAAGGATAGTGCTTATTGGTAGTGGGACTGGGGCAGTTTTACTACTGTAGCCCTGGTTTTCAGGTGGCTCTATTTACTTAAGTGGTTTTCAAGAAATGCATGCGATGCCATTGATCATGCAACATGTGGCTTCAGACACAAAGGAAATATCACCTCCATCCTATGAGTAACGGTCATGCATGTAGTCCGTGTAATATTGTTCATAGCCATTGGATCAGGAGGTAGTAGATCAAGGGCTAAGGTTGAAAGGGCTAGTTGGTGGTGGGACTGAGATGGTTTGGCCATAGTTTCCTACATTTTATGGCATCAAATCAACCACAATCGGACTTTCGGTAAAGTCAATGACCAAGTGACAAATAGTTCCAAGATTAATGTGCATCTTGGGTGGCTGATTCCCATCAATTCTGCGAACTTCAATGGTCAGAGATCGGCGGCTCAGGTTTGCAGATATATCTGTACTTCTAAGGGTGACACTCCTAAACTTTGGGGTTTGTAAAGTGAATGTGCATGTGACTTTTTCTCTCATGTATATTATGTAACTTTTTTGTTGATTTAGTTGATTAGAAGGTCTGATTCTTGCCTGAGCAAGAAAAATATCTATATAATATAATATATAATATATATATAGATAGATAGATATATTTAGTATTCACTCCATAATCGATAACAATATGTATATAAAAATACATTTCTTAGTAAATTTCTTGAATGCTCAACTAATTATTAGATACCTTTGTGGACATCTAAATTAATTTATTCTATTTTTAATTCAATTATATAATTCTATATTTTAAATAAAAAAAAAAAAAAAACTTTGAAATACACTTAATTTAAAGCTCATTAAAAATATAATTTGAAAAAAATATTAAAACCATAACATTTTGAATACATCACCTTTCACAGATTAACTTTTCATAAAGATTCTTTTCAGCATATTTTGACGAGATAAATAACATTATGACTAAGTTTTGTAGCATTTTGACCAGATCAATTATATTATGAGTTACTTTTTAGTATATGTTCGTCCATGCTAATCCATCTGTCATATTAGTGGTCATTGTAATCACATATGTAATTGAGTTAAAAAATGGTTAAATTTTGAGTAAACATATAAAATCTTGCTTTTACTAGAGGACATCAAATCTTAAATTTGTTGCTGTGTATCAAAAGGTCCAGAATCCTTGGCGTGAAAGAAAAAGCCACTCCCAAGATTTAAGTAAATATTAAGGCTTTTCTTAGTTACAAAAGTCGTTTTCCCATGAAAGACTAAACATTCCATTTTTTTTACTCACATGAAGATCAAATTAAGGAAATGGTATTATTATGTAAGATTTTGGAATTGCTTTCTACCAAAAACAACTTCTTTGAGTGTTGTTTCTGTCTTTCAGGGTTAATTTATTCAGAAATGCTTGCCTAATTGGACTAGAGATAAATCATAGGAATTGTGGGTGAATTTTGTTTGTTGTTCCAAGTGATTATAGGCACTTCCTGGAAGTGGAACTAAGAGTTTTTCCAGCGAGGAATCTCCCTAAAACTTGAGTTGCTTCAGTGACATTGGCTCTGACATCTATAACTTTTTCCCAATTGCATTGCCTTTGCTATATCTAATAGAAAATCTTGGATACCATGAGCAACCCTTCCTTCTCTTCTTCATGTGAACCCAAATGATATTAATGCATCACCTAATTTGTTTTTTGGGGTTTCTTGTGCTTCCTAAAGTTTGTATATAGAGCTAAGATTTTCTTGCAACCCTTCCACTTGCAATAAACCAACACTAGTCTTATTTTACGAGTCTTATGTCATGTGGTTTCGCCTTCACTGCTCTCATCATGGGTTGTTTGTATGTTTCTACTTTTTCTCGTGCCTATTGTGTATGTTTTTTAAGGCTGATGGAAAAAAATCCTTATCGCGCCATCACTAGATATTCCTTTAACGAAAATATAAACTCAGAGTCTTAGTACGAATAACATGCAATAAAAATGAAAAATAATTGAACAAGAGGACTAATTGTCAATTTAACCAAGAATAATAGGGAATAATGTAGTTGTAGATAACTAAATGTATAATACTATCAATCAACATGCTTATTAACATAATTGATCATACTTATTAGATTATTAAAAAAAGGTTGTAGTCTATTTGTTCTACTTTTTAAAGATATTTCAGATATATTTTTTGGTATATTTGTTTAGAATCTAGCATGGATTTCTTGGAATCACAATTTTGAGTTGTAAACTCTCCATAATCTCATTGCTCCAAAGGTTTTTCATGGTGTTGAATCCATATATATAGTCAAAAACTCATGTTAAACATCAAAAATTAACATTTGGCCAAAAAATCCTAGATAATTGTTATTCAAACCTTTATGTGGTTGGTTTTGTCAGAATTCTACATTGGAGATTGATGCATAGTGTGCATTTTGTTTTTGACCAAACTCGTCATTATAGCACCTAGTTTGTAACTCTAAATGGCTACTCTAAAGATGTACAATGTGGATCAATGTCTGATACAAAATTCTAACAAATTAGATAACTATCTTTAAGAACAATACACACTTGGAAGTTTTTCTTTTGAGAACAATACACACCTAGAATTTTTTTTGAATGTGAATATCAAATCCCATATTTCCCTCCAATTGTAAGAATGGACTCATCAATTAAAGGATGAGGGATGAAATTATCAATGACAACCTTTCCTTGTAGATGTTCTATCAGCTTCTTATCTGTAAGGTCAAATTTTATTCCACAAGGTATCTCAAACTAATGTTGGAGATCTTTTATCAAACAAACATCTCGTTATGATCACAATCATATAATTTTTGGGGTAAACATTGTATGATATCCTCTATTATTTTGAAGAGAGCTAAAATAACAGTTGAGGTTATTAGTTATGAAGGTCTAAAGAGTTAAATCAATTGGATTTCACTTAATATTATTAAGAATTTCATTAATTAGAATGAATAGAATAGAGCATTAAATTTATTAAGAGTTTGCAAAATTGTCATCCATATAGGAAAACATCATCCCTAGAATTTTATTTGATAGGTTTTCCATAAAGGAAAGATATGTAGTCTAAAAGAGTTTACAAGAATGCCATCCACCAATACTCAAAATCATCCCTTGGATTTTCAATGAGTTTACAAGAATTCAACGCATTAGTACTCAGAAGCATCCCTTGGATTTTCGATGAGTTTACATGAATTCCATTCACCAATACTCAAAAGCACCCTTGGATTTTCATGGTAAGTTTTCCATGGAGGAAAGACAATGAGCTGAAAAGGGTGCAATTTTGCCACACCAATAGTGAGCCAACCACAAACATGAAAGAGTTGGAGCAAGCAAATCTAATTTTTTTAAAACCTACAATAGTAAACCCAACACAGTCATTATGTTGGAGTATGCAAGTCCAACTTCAGAAATGGTCAAAGTTGAATGCCATATGTGGAAATTATAATTTTTTCTACAGATGGAGGATTTCCTCTTTGAAAACATCTTTGATTTCTCTAAATTTCATATCTTGACAATACACAATATTCTTAGTTTCTAGGTTGGAAATATTATAACATTTATACTTTATTTATATCCACTAAAGATACACTTTTTAACTTTATTATCCAACTTACCCCTAGTCTCCTTTGCAATGTATACATAAGCATCATAAATAAATACTCTCAAATTTTTGAGTTTCTTACCAATCTATACCAAATGTAGATTATTTTCATCCAACACAAATCAAGGTGATCTATTTACCAATGCAACATGCAATACACACTTCCTTTGACCAAAATTCCTTCACCCCCCCTCAAAATTGAATGAAATATTGAGAGGGGGGGTGAATCAGAATTTCATTCAATTTTTAGATTATATGAGTTAATATATTTTCACAAACTACACCAAAACACAAGAAATAGAATAAAAATTAGTTTTTATTAATAGAAACAATGAAAACTTTAGGCTCCAACAAATACAAAAGAATTATGAATTCTTCAAGGCTCCAACCATGAATGAGGACTCTTTTGATAGTCTAAATTTACCTTATCAATATTTGGGGAAAACCACCCAGTTGGGGCCACAATTAGACCCTTTTCTGTTTGGAATAATGGCTTTCACTGGAATTATGGGACTAGTTTCCTTTAAATAAAATGTGTGGAAGGAGATGAATGGTGGTGATAATGTATTTAACAGGAAAACCACTATATTCCAATAACTTACTTACAAATTACTATAGCTTATTATAATACTCGAGTAAGTTGAAAATATATGTGCTAGAAAGATGTAGTAACAAGCACAATAATGTAGATCATTATGCAATTATGATATTGATTCGATCAAAGAAAAATAATTTAATTAAATAGTTAATTAAATTAATATAATTGAAGCATCATATGATAAAAAAATTATTGTTCACAATATAACATAAATTTCAACCAAACTTGCCAATAGTGATCATGAAATACTGACTAGCATACGCATATGTGAACATTTTCATAAAACAATTCCTTTCAAAGAAAAGAAACATAAACATTGCATAATAGTACCTAATAAAATGTAGATTTTCTCATACTCGAATTGAAAGTGGTTCATCTTATATTAAGAAAAACTTAAAATACAATAGAGCAATTTCAAGTCCTTTCTTTTCAAAATTCAGATTCTCTTCTCCATCTTGGATAGGTAATTTATAGTCTTAATACAAAAAATGATTAAAACAAAATTTTCTAACAATCTCTCAATAGAAACAATCATAAAAGACTAATGAGAAATGGTTGTAAAAACCTTGAAACTTAGGATGAAGATTTTTTAATAGTGTGTTTCTGTAATCTGTAAATATACAATAGACTAGTGAGATCCACAGTCGACTAGGCTTGATCCTTATCTAAGTTGTAAAAATAGCAGTCTTCAGTGGTGACAACATCTGAGTAGTAACATTGGATAGGTGTCGAAGAACTAAACATTGGTTGTGAGGCTTAACCAGAAATTGCCAATGATGCTCAACGTCAATTTTAGACAACCGATCAATCATTTCAACAATTTTTTTACTATGTTCCAGCCAATATTTCGATAATGTCTTGACTTCTCGCAGTGAATCTCCAGAGTAGTTAAAAATAAGATTGGATTTTAATAACATATCATTGACTTGTTCACTGATAGAATTGGAAAGACTTTGGACTTCATTCAATGAAGATTCAACTTATTTCATTCTAATTTCCCACTCTCGGAAAATTATTATCTTTTGAGTTTCATCAATTTTAGGTAGACTTGTAGTTCTACCTTCCTCACTTACTTGTCAAGTTAGAAAATTATTCAGTTGTTTTGGCATTATGATACAGGTGTTGTCCTTGATGAAAACTCACTCACATGAAAGTTCACAATGCAGCAGGTCAACAACAAAGGATTACAAATCAAACTCTAGAGATTGAAGAAAGAGAGTAGTTTAGGAAGTATACACTAGTTCACTTTGTCCAAGCAGCATATACACGCGAGTTAACAGAACAAAAGTAATGTATATGTATACACGCACTTTCACAGAAGGAAAAGCATGCATGGGATGGAAAACCAAGGTTTTGGTCTGAGGTTTTTAGTCCAAGGTATTTTGGTCCAAGGTATTGATCTGTTAGGCCCCTATACTACTACTGTAACCCCTTATTGTTATTAATATATCACCCTTATTATACTATTGTGCCCATGTAGTCCCCATATTTTATTATTGTGCCCTTACATTATTATTGTTATGTCGGTTCCGATTATATTATGATCCCTTAGACTCCTATATATAGAAAAGAAGTATTTTCATTTGTATCATCTAATAATTATTCATTTGTGTAATGTAAAGGAGGTTTCCCCCTCGAAGAGTCTAAATTCTAAGGCGTTGATCTATCTTTTCTATCTTTTTGTGAGCTGGTTTCATAACATTTGGTATTAGAGAATTGGATTCTAGGGTTTCGCTACTCCAAACAGGTCATCATGGCATTTTCGCTATAACTTTTTTTCTGCGATGTTTCAAGAGAAAAAAAAAACCCATTTGAGAAGACATCTCATTAAACCTCAACTCCAAATTTCAGAGCTTGTCGCGATATATTTTCGGAGATATGATCTAAGGAAGTCAGGGTTTTTGGAAGCTCCAAAAGTTCATCTAAAATAGGTCATCGTGGAATTTTCGCTATAATGTTTTGGCTATGAAGTTTCAAATGCTAAAACACAAACCCATTTTAGAAGAAATTGAGCTAAACCATGGATCCAAATTTCAGATCTTGGCTCGCTATAGTTTCAGACATATGATCTGAGGAAGTTAGGGTTTGTGTAGACTCCCGAATTACATACTAAACAGGGGACCTTGGGAAAATTGTCATAACTTTCTCTCTAAGCATCAGATTGAAATTTTGTAAGAACTTACAGGAAGAGGATAGACTGTATTCAGTTGGCTATACATTATAGAACCTACAGTTGAAACCCTGGCACGTGGAATGTCATACAAGGTCACTCTACTAAACTAGTCTATAATTACGTCATCGCATTGTGATCGGGCTTGCGGAGTTACATAGAGGACATAGAAAGATATTACAGGACACAATTTCAAGACTTAAGTATATGAAATTATAGAGTTTCATTCGTTTCAAGATCGAGCTCCTAAGATCAAGAAAAAGAAAGATGAGGAAGTTTGATGGCATGGATCCGGTAAATTGGATACTATAGATGGAGAAATATTTTCATCTACATGGTGTACCATTGTTACAAAAGGTATGTATTGCATCTAATTATTTAGAACTAGATCAATTTGTATGGTATAAAGGGATTTGTTCTCGTAAACAACTTGTTACGTGGTCAATTTTCACAGAGGAAATGATATCACATTATGAGGATGCAAAGCGAAACACCTTCTTTAGCCAATTGATAAATCTCAAACAAAAATGTTCAATGGCAGAGTACATTGAGGACTTTCAAAAATTGAATATAAGGGAAAATGATATTCCAGAGAAGCAGAGGATCAATATCTCCATAGGGACTTTAAAGTATAACATTCAACATGAGTTTCATCTTTGGCAACCTGATTCATTGGAAAATTCATTTAGGTTTGCAAGAAAAATGGAAAGAAAAATTATGGCATCAAGTAATGCTACCCCTCACAACTATAAATATGGAAACGTTTTTTTCTCCTAGCCTTCCACAACCTACAAGGTTGATACCACAACAATTGGAAGAAAAAGCAGCAAAAGGACTTTGTTACAATTGTGATAACAAATACAGTAAAGGTCATAAGTGTGCTTAGAAGAAATTATTTTACATTGATTGTGAAGAGGAGGAAGAAAAGGATCAAGAAACATCAAAAGAAGAGGATATACATCAAGAACAACCCCTACAGAAAGAAGAAATGAATCCGACCATATCTTCTAAAGAATTGGAAAGAAATACCACTCTTCAAACTCTCAAGATAGAAGGACATATCAAGAAGAAAAAGGTTCAAGAAGTGAAAGATCACATCGAGAAAGAAGAAATGAATCTGACCATATCTTGTAATGCATTGGCCAGAATTACCACACAAACTATCAAGATAGAAGGACATATCAAGCAAAAAAATGTTCAAGAAGTGAAAGATCACATCAAGCATCAAGAAATGAATCTGACCATATCTTGTAATGCATTGGAAGAAATTGCCACTCCTCAAACTCTTAAGATAGAAGGAAATATCAAGAATAAAAATATTCAATCAGTGAAAAATCACATTGAGCATCAACAACAAGTTCTCCAACATTTAAAGGATAACACCACTTTGGTGTGGAATTGAATGAAACAACAGGCATATCAACATTGCAGTGAAAGAAGTTTTGATGTAGGAGATCAGGTATTTTTAAGGCTACATCTCAAGTAAGCTATTTATGGGAAGGAAATGTTGGAAATACTACATGCACTTAAGAAACGGCAACCTTACCTAATCGGAAGACACTTCAAGGTAAAAATGGATCATGATAGTCTTAAATACATTGTAGAACAAAGATTATCTTTAGAAGAACATAAAAAATGGGTCACAATATGTTGTGTTATGAGTTTGAAATCATCTACAAAAAATGAAAGCAAAATATTGTTGCATATGCATTCTCAAGAAAGGATGAGGACGTGGAAGCATTTTTTTGTGCTATTTCTATTATCCGACCAGATTGGATAAACAAACCAAGGGATGAATGGAAGAAGGATGAAGAAGTGTGACGAGTCATTCAAAAGTTGCAGAAGATCCCAGTTCAAATAATATTTCCACAACTTGAAGAGGAAGGAAAAATCATATTGGAACTTGGAGCAGTCACAAAAACAAGAACCTGACAGCTACAAAATCAATCAATTTCAGAGTATCTCATGAAGTGGAAGAACTTACCTGCTGAAGATTCCACATGGGAGGACAAGAATTTTATATAGGAGCATCAAGAACTACTCAAGCATTGAGGACAACACTTTTTGAAGGAGAGTGACATGTTAGGTCCCTATAATACTAGTGTAACCCCTTATTGTTATTAGTATATCCCCATTATTATACTGTTGTGCCCATGTAGTCCCCATATTGTTATTATTGTGCCCCATATAAGCCCACTATTGTTATTATTGTGCCCTTACGTTATTATTGTTATGTCGGCTCTAATTATATTATCACCCCTTAGACTCCTATATATAGAAAGGAAGTATTTTCATTTGTATCATCCAAGAATTGTTCATTTTTGTAATGTAAAGGAGGTTTCCTCCTCGAAGAGGCTGAGTTCTAAGTTGTTGATCTATCTTTTCTATCTTTTTGTGAGCTAGTTTCATAACATGATCCAAGGCATTTCTTCTGAGGTATTGACCCTAGGTATTTTGTCCAAGGTATTCTTCCTAAGTGGTTTTGGTCCAATGTATTGAGAAAAGCCTAAAACTATACAAGGAAGAGAAGATCATTAGGCCAAAGTGTGCAAGTATTGAATATCTTATGAAGTGTTAGATCAAATATGCAGGTTATGGGTTTCTAATGCTTTGCTTGATCTTAACTACGGATGCACCTATGTGGCTAATGATGGATGATGGATCGGGATCATAAGACCTAAGATGAATTATCATTATGTGCTTTGATCATGGATAGTCTAGATCTAAATACTAACACATGTTTTATTTTGTAAATGTTATGATCTGGGTATGACTGAAGTTTGGAATAGCTACAAAGTTGAGTTAAGATTTACAGATCTTCACACTAGTTGGCTTTGGTAAAAGCATGTATACCACACTGGTTCGATACATCAAAGTAGTGTATACATTATGAAATATGATGTTTGAAGTTGCAATTGGTTCTGGTTGTTGATGCAGAGTTTTGGGTTATGATTTGTATTCTAGCGACAGTCTTTTGGATCTTGATATTAATTGATTTATATTTGCTTCAGTGATGTTGGGTTGTCAGTGAATGATTGATTTAGTTGTGGTTGATTTAGAGAGTGATGATTGAGTTTCAGTGATTGGTTGATGTAGATGTATTTGATGGTTGTATTGCAGTTATGATTTTGAGCTTCAATGTTGTTGATGGGTCTAATATGAAAATTTGATGAAACGAGGCCATC
>APFE030647295.1:0-11256 GCA_000404065.3 Pinus taeda
GGGTCCAAAAAAAAAAAAAATCTCGGGGCGCTGCCCCGAACCCGGTAGAGGGGGGCTACTCGCCCCCCTCAAACCCCCCTTGTGACCCCCCGCTGTGCAATCGGCACGGCGAAGGGGGGGCTCCGCCCCCCCTCTAACACCCCGGTTCACTACGTAGGTTAGTCGTGGAAAGAATATAACACAACCCAACAATTTTTGGAGGGAAAAAATTTTAAAAGAAACTTTGGAGGTAAATTTTCGTTCTTTAAGCTATATATTATCATTAGGAGAGAGTGAATTTGTATCATTCGAACTTTTATGTTTGAAAGGCATGGATTCTTCTGATGTGAAGTTTCACTTTGTGAAGCATCAGCGTCTTCAGTGCGTAACAACTCTATTTATATTTATTAATATAATGGAAATTCTTCCACTGAATAGAGAGTCAAATCTTCAACTTAGTCTTAATCCTAGGGACTATGAGAGTAGCACTGATGAAGAGCATGATGAAGAATTTCAAATAAATGAAGAGTCATGGTTTCCACTTAGTCCTAATCATATGGATTATGAGAGCAGCAGTGATGAAAAGCATGATGAAGATTTTCAAATAAATAAAGAGTCGTGGTTTCCACTTAGTCCTAATCCTATGGACTATGAGAACAGCAGTGATGAAGAGTATGATGAAGAATTTCAAATGAATAGAAAGTCACGGTGTCCACTAAGTCCTAATCCTATGAACTATGAGAGCAACAATGATGAAGAGCATGATGAAGATTTTCAAATGAATAGAGGGTGACGGTGTCTACTTAGTCATAATCCTATGGAGTATGAGAGAAGCAATGGTGAAGATCATGATGAAGAATTTCAAATAAATAAAGAGTCGTGATTTCGACTTAGTCCTAATCCTATGGACTATGAGAGCAGCAGCGATGAAGAGCATGATAAAGAATTTCAAATGAATAGAGACTCACAGTTTCCACTTAGTCCTAATCCTATGGACTATGAGAGCACCAGTGATGAAGGTCAGGATGAATAATTTCCAATAAATCGAGAGCCACATTTTCCACCTAGTCATAATCCCAAGGACTATGAGAGCAGTAGTGACGAAGGGCAAGATGAAGCACTTAGTCCTAATCCTAAAGACTATGAGAGCAGCAGTGACGAAAGGCATGATGAAGAATTTCCAGTAAGTAAAGAGTCACATTTTCCATGCAGTCCTAATCCTATGGACTATGAGAGGAGCATTGACAATGCACATGATGAAGAATATACAATAAACATCGAATCAGATTTTCCATTTAGTTTTAATTCTAAGGACTATGAGGGTAGCACTAAAAAAGGGCAAGATGAAAAATATCATCCAACTCAGTGTTTCAAAAGCACAGATGGTCATAGTGAGGATAATATTCATCATAACGATGATGAAAATACTTATACATATGATGATCCAATGATGGAGATGTTTCCAACAAATATTGTATCGAGGAGTAGAATAAAACAGTTTTGTATCAATCCAAGATGTTCTAGTTATACAAGGGGTAGAGCAGAATATATGACAAGAAGAAGTTCTATCAGTACTCTCATTTCAAGTGAATGTTGTCAAAAAAATTGCTTGAAACATATGGATTTCAAGTTTGAATTGGAGAAAAGAAAGAGATATTTGTCAATGAATAAACGCATGCAAATTTCATATTTAGTGGGGTGCATGCAATCTACATTGTCAAGTTATGATTATCATATTGAATCTTTGTAGAAAGGCTTTCAAAATGTTTCATTCAATGGGTAATTTTTGTCTATCAAGAATCCAAGAAAATTTTGAAAATGATCCCACATTTTATTCAAAAGTACGTCATAAATAGCAATTTGGGCCATTATCAAATACTACAATGTCATGGTGAAATACTTATTTTCAAAGAATGGAGAGTGTATGCCAAATAGAGAGACAATACATATACCAGATAATTTCTCAAGACGAGAAATCTACAACTTTTACAAAGAATATGCAGAAGGTGCTGAAGAACATGGTCGATTTATTACATATTAATATTATGTGAAAATATGGAAAAAATGATTCAACAATCTCTATATTCCTAAGAAGACAAAGATGGGGATTGTGCTTCTCTCAAATCAAAAAGGGATAAATGTGAAGGGGTAGAAAGAGGTAAGCATTCATAACATTAATTCTTAAAATTGAAGTCATCAACTATGAAAATGTATTTGTTAATGACTTTATTTTATGTTTTGTAGATTCCATTGTCAAAGCGCTTCAAGAACATCGTGAACAACAAACAAATGAAAGGAAAAAGTTGTACAAGCATCGAAAGAAGTGTTATGATAATCCAAATAAATATTTGGGTTTGATAATTGATAGTATGGACCAAAATAAAACACTTCTACAACATTTTATTCACACAACCAAAATTTACTAAGAGAAAAATTTTATTCAGTATCACTTGGTCGGTTGTATGGCCTTCAATGGAAAAATGTTGCCAATGGTATACTTCATAGCTCCAAATATTCATAATGATGCAAATCTAACAATAACCATAATTCATTATGTGTTTTCTCATTGGTCTGGTAATCTTCCTAAAGTTTTGTATCTATAATTGGACAACACTTGTCGTGAAAACAAAAATCAGAGTGTTTTTTGATATCTAAACATGCTTGTTGAATTGAAAATTTTTCATAAGGTAAAGGTTGGTTTCCTTCTTGTTTGTCACACTCATGACCATATTGATCAAAAGTTCAGTCGTTTTTCGGTCACATTGAGGAGGAAGGAAGTTGGTAGTTTGCCATCATTAATTGAATGTATTAAGAAATCATACATGTCAGAGCCTATTTTTGATGTGTTGGAAGAAATTGTTGACATGCGAAGGTTTATTCTAGGATCGCATGGTGAGGAGAAATGCATTGAATAACTTAATGACATTAGATTCAAACATCAATTTCATATCAAAAAAATTGATGGGAAAACACTAATATGGGGCAAGAAGTATTCAACTACTGCAAAATGGGCATTGTCATCAGGGTTGGCATTTTTTAAGTTCATTCCAAATCATCCAATATTTGTGTCAAATATATTGTTATTCCATTCCATTGTTGAAGTTCATAATGCACGTAGACAGAATAAAGATATAAATTATTCTGATTGCCTGGAAAAAATGTATTAGATATACATAACAATACTTTGATATTGTTGATTCAATTTGGAGGGAATCTTTTTCAATAATCAAAGTGATATAATTTCAAGAACAACAAATGAAGATATAGCTTTGAAAACTCCATTTATTTGCCACAAAATGTGTCAAATGAACATGAGGAAAAAAACATTGTTGAACAACAACAATCTCAATGCATTATTAATTCTTCACAAGTAGAGAAAAGAGAAATGTATATTGATTCCAGAAAATCTTGTGCACAATGTGAAGTCATGGAAGACCTTTACAGGGGTTCAGTACAAAATATAATCACAGTGTTAGCATATGGAAATCCCAATGGTTACCCATTCTGGGTTGCTAAGATTATAAAGGTCATTACAGAAAATGAAAATGTTGCAGGTGTTGAAGTACATTGGTATGCAACAAATACACACCCATTCAATGGTGTACAAGCCAGATATGGTAGTTGATAACAAAAAAAGGTACAAATATAAATCGTCGTCGCATGGACCTCTTAAAATTAGAGGATGTTGGCATATTTGTTTATGGCTTCAATTTAACAAAGAGAGAAACTCTTCGCTTCAAGACGATAGAGATTTTGAAGAGGTTGTACCAAAAGGAACAGTGCTGAAATGGGAGTCTGTTGAAACCATTCGTAGAGCCAGAAGAATTTTGAAATCTGAAATGGTGGGCATGCAAGTGGACTCAGATGGAGCACTACTTGATGAAAGAAAAGAATATGGAACATATTCATCTGCATCTAGTCATTCATCTGAAGATGTAAATTCTGATGGTGTGCAAGAAAATGAGTGATTTGACTAATTGTCTAAGACAGTTTATATAGCTAATGTTTGCATCATATCTTAAATAATAATAATAAATGATTTCCATATGGTGTTAAATGAAATTATGAGTCATTTTTATGTTTGTTGGATTATATGTTTTAATTATGATTATTTTTATTGTTTAAAATATCTACAAAGCAACAATAACTTAAGGATATAATTTATGTTTCACTCAATCTACAAGTATTGGCATTTTGATTAATTAATCATGTAATTTGTTCATAATGTCATGGTTTAAATGCGTTGAAAACTTGAGTTTTTTAATTCTATGGTCGAAATTTTTCCAAAATTTTTGCATCTTTAATGTTATGATTGAAAACAATTAGAATTTTAGCGATCTTTAATGTCATGTTATTATATGTTTAACAACATGGATGAAAACTGATGGAATTTTAATGTGTTTCGAATCTCATTTTTTTATCTTTATCGTCATTACTAAAAAATGTCGAAATTATCCCTAAAAAAGAAAAATGTTATTCTACAAAAACATTAGAATGTTTTTTTCCTCAAAAACAATTGTTTTTTGCACACAAAAAAATTGGTTTTACAACCATTTTTTAAAAATGTTGAAAACTAACCCTAAAAAAAACATCGTTCCAACATAAACACTTTTCGTGTTTAGCATTGTTTTTCATGTTTTTTTGGGTTTTTTTCCCGTTTTGAGTTTATAGTTCTCGTTTCAAAGTTTACATTGTTTTGGGTTGTTGTACATATTTGTACAATATTTTGTAAAAAAATTATATTTTGTGCACTAGTACATTCACTATTGTTTATATTTCATTGTGATCTTTGGCTTCGTAGCATTAGTGATTTAAGATTCTAACCCAGACACCAAGATCGTGGAAAAACAACATTCATACATTTTAGCATTATATATATGGCCACACTATGAGCATCTGGTGATGTGTAATTTTAAAAGCAGTAGTGATTATTACACCGTTTCTAGATGGACAAATAAATATATCTGTATATATATTTGCAAAATTCTGGTTTGATGCAGGCTTCTCAAAAGTGGTAGCATTTTGTAAAGTTGGCAAACTAAGAATCCTGTCCACATTGAAGTCTGATATAGTTGACACAATGACAATGATTCAGGATTATAAAGATAGCCTTGGTTGTAGTGTCCCTCTCCTTAATAATAAATACTAAATATAATAAAAAATAAATAATACATAATAATAAAAAATAAATTATAAAATTACTTAATATTAAATACTAAAAATAATAAATCATAAATAATAAAGTTGTAGCAAGTCCTTGCGCAATTGAGCCTACGGTTGGGTGTAGAGTCGTCCCCAAAATCTTGTTGCGGTAAGCAGGCTTCAACCACAAGTAAATGCTATTCATAGTTTGAACTTGATGTTAATTAGTTGTTGTTACATATGATACCAGAGCAAGGTTCAACCCTTAAGGCCTATGGGGATTTTTAACTTGATTTGTTTTGGAAGTTACAGGTAATACAAGTAATTGCTACTTTGTTTTGAATTGGATATTAATTAGAAAATTAATTACATAGTTATTTTGAGCTGTTACATTGGCTACAAGAAGGACTAATTCTCAGCTGGTGTCTATGGTAGGGATATGCGCTGACACTCAAAGAAAGAGAAGTTGAAGGGTTAGATAACACAACAGAATCAACAGAAAACAAAGGTAATATTGGTGTATTGTGGTTCCTTTGTCTCATTGTCCTAAATAGAGCATGCCTTTCAAAATGAGCTAGTGAACGCTTGGATGGTAGTTCCCTTGTTTGGCTATGAATTTATGATGTAAACGGGGCAAGTTGAGCTCAAGGATTTGATGTCAAGCTAGTATGTTGTGATGATAATGAATGCTTTTGATCTTCTAGTCGACATCTACTAGCTTGACTTGTTGGATTTTCCTCGTTGTTATGGTAACCATGTGATTCACCTAAAATGGTTGAATAAAGAATAACTTCCACTAATAAAAGATTTTGTATAGCATCAACCCATTCACAGTCAAAGTGACTGCTTTTCTCAGGGATAAGGGAACTCAAAATGAAAGCATCATCATTATCACAGAGTAGCTCTCTTTAATTTCTTGAATCTTGTGACAAATCTCTTCTTGGTATTCATCCATTTTCACATTATATATGGCCACACTGTGAGCATCTGGTGATTTCAATTTTAGTAGAATGAAAACATGATTATTTGCAAAATTCTGGTTTGATGCAAGCTTCTCAAAAGCAGTAACATTTTGTAAAGTTGACAAACTAAGAATCTTGTCCACATTGAAGTCTGAGATAGTTGACAATGATGTAGGATTACAGAGAGAGCCTTGGCTATAAGGACTAATTGTTAATTTTAGACAACAATGGTATGTTCTATGCTTTAGAGAAATTTTACTTCAATTTCTTTATTAGCCCAGTGTCAATATTTAGATTAGCAATCACATCAACATGATAGTAAAATGCAGATAGGAGATGAACATAAACAGTAGAAGACAAGCCAAGACAAGAGGACACAACACGTGGCACCAGGAAGGGGCAAACCCCAATGTGGGGAAACCCTTGATCAAATCTTCTTTTAGTCTTTAATAGTTCAGCAACGAGAGAGTACAGTTTACAAATCTGATAATTTATAACAGCAGCAAAAGAGTCCTAACAAGAAAAGTCTACGCTGGTCAACAAGGCAGATTTGACACTCAACAAATCGGTCAACTTCAGTCAACTTCGGCCTCCAAACACAAGATAAAACAACCCTCAAAATAGTCAAATTCATCCCAGTGAAAGTCTGGTCAAACAACCCACCTGCAATCAGCCCTAGCAACAGTCAATGTTGGTCAACAGTGAATGTCTAGCCTCGATTTCTATGCCCATAAATGTGGCCCACCCAAATAGAAATAGCCCTCACAAAAACGCAGTAAAAGGAGGTCAACGCACGCTGGTCAATGCTTGGTCAAACTGTCTAAGAATTCAGTCTCCTGAAATTTCAGCCTCCTGAAATTTCGCTCTCCTGAAATTTCAAACATGTGGAAAGAGAGAGGCCCAGAAATCCGTACCCAATCAATGAGGAGAGAGAGAGAGAAAAATGTAAAGCTGAGTGTGTCCAAATGAGGCTAAGTCACCTTCTATTTATATGCAACGTTGAGAATGAATAGACGTGACTATTGGGCTTCTGAGCCTACATAAGTTTGTTGGCTAGCCTTGACAATTTGACCATAATCAAAATAAATTCATAACTTCATTTGTACATGTCAGAATCGGATGAACTTTAGATCAATCCTACACCTTTCGGAGAGAGCAATCCAAGAAAAATATCAGTTGTCATAAATAAGATGACCCATGTGGATTTTGGCATTGGTTGTCAATTTTAACACTCCCTCTCAACTAAGGAGAGCTCCATCTACTAATCCATCTGCCAATATGTACTATCTCTACCATCAATGCACTGCTCAACTGAACTATGTAGAAGAAGAAGTGATCGAGAATGTATCATACCATTTTCTACTGACCTGAAGTCGATCTCAATCAAAGGAAAGTGTGGCATACTACTCTTACTGATCCAAAGTCAGTTCCAATCAAAAAAGAGTGTCTCATACCACTCTAACCCGAAGTCAGTGCCAATTGATCCCAAATCAATATTGGTCATCCTAGCATAGGGAGTATGGTAGTACACGATGTGTCCATTGGTAGTATTGTGGTCCCTATCCTAATTTCCCTACTCATTGGCCAGATGAGAGGTACTTCCCATGACTCTCAGACTGCATGGGTAGGATGTCTCAGCAGGAGAAAGATGAACCACTCATTATGCCTACATGTCGCCAAGGGGTATCACAGGGGAAGGCTAAACCACACACCCTATGGTTGTTCATTGCTCCAAGAAGTACCCCAAGCCCCCTGTAGCTCCCAATGCTCAATGTCCATCTCATACAAGGCCCTCATAAGAGGGTTTCACCACGACTCCAAGTCGTTCTCGGAAGGCCAAGAACTTCACATTCCCGAGGGGCTTTGTCAGAATATTAATGACCTGCTCATAAGTCCCAATGTGGAGCCTTATTACTCCTCGTTGTACCATATCCTGGATAAAGTGGTACATGATATCTATATGCTTGAAGCGATCATGAAACACGGGATTCTCTGATAATCAGATCCCACTCTGGTTGTCGCAGAGGATCACGGCGGTATCCAGTACATGTCCAAATAGCTCAATGAAGAGCTTCCTCAACCAAATAGCTTCATAGTAGGCCATACTAACATCTATGTATTCGGCCTTGGTAGTGCTCAAGGCAACCGATTTTTGCTTCCTGCTCATCCAAGATATCAAAGCAAAACCCAGAGAAAAACATCACCCAGAAGTGCTCTTGCAATCCACCACATTACCAGCCCAATCAGCATCAGAATAACCATGCAACCTCACATCTCCGGCAATGTATCTCAGTGCATGAGTGATTATGCCCTGCAAATATCTTAGAAGATTATTGGAACCAATCCAATGTATCTAATGAAGCTCAACCATATATTGGATCAATGTGTTAACTGCAAAACATATGTCTGGACGGGAATTCACCAAGAACATTAGTGCTCCTATGAGTTGACGATACTCAAAAGCATTTCCCAATTCAGGTCCCGCAGCACTACCACATAACTTCTTAAAGTTAAGTTCCATCGGAGTAGTCACAGGCTTGCAATCCACCATCCCAAATCTTTCCAATATCTTCACAACATATTTTCCTTAAGAGAGGAAAATTTCACTCGTCTTTTTCCAGACCTCCAACCGTAGAAATAGTGCATCGATCATAGGTCCTTCATATCAAATTCAAAAGCCAACTCCCTCTTACATTTGTGAATGAGAGGGTTTACACTTCCATTAGCTCCATGCTTGATTTTGCAGAGCCACTTAGAGGTGACAACCGACTTTTCTTGGGGTCTAGGGACCACATCTCACACATCATTCTTCATAATTGACTTGTATTCTTCATTCATAGCATCCTTCCATAATTTATGCTTCACGGCTTCTTCGAATGATGAAGACTCATTTTGAATGATAGTGCTCATGACGGTCAAATACCCTTGTATATGTTCGGCTTCTTGCTTTCACGGAAAGTCCCCCTTGGTGCAATATGTCTCTCGGCATCTTCGAGAGTCTCCCTAAGCCATCAAGGTCTCCTTTTGGAGGAGGAGGGCTCATGAGGAGGAGGATCAATAGGATCCATAGGTTCATCAACATCAAGCATCGTTTCGTTTTATTTTGCACCCTGATTTTCAATGTCAACTTCTTTGTCCTTCCTTAGGATAAGAAGGTTGTTGATCTTCCTGAGGGCCATATCTTCGTCGAAGGTGACATCATGACTTATTTCAACTTCCTTTTCACCAACCACATAAATTCTATGTCCCTTAGAATTTCCACCATAGCCCACAAAGATTCCTTTCTTCCCAGATGCACCCAATTTGCTTTTTTTCTCTTTCGGCACATGAAAATATACAAGACTTCCAAAAATTCTAAAATGAGACATCGGGTTTCTTACTAGTGAACATTTCTTTGGGGCGTCTTGAAGTCCAATGCTTGATGAGGGCATCAGTTTTGAACATACATGGCGGTATTTGCAGCTTCAGCCCATAAGAACTTCGGAAGGCCTTGATCATGAAGCATGGCACGAACTTCTTCTACAATAGAGCGATTCTTCCTTTCAACCCCACCATTCTGCTCAGGAGTGTATGGTGTTGTAGTCTCCCTCTTAATGCCAGTTTCTCTGCAATAATCTTGGAATTCATTAGATTCATACTCGGTCCCATTATCAGTGCTTAATATCTTGATTTTCTTCTCGGATTGGTTTTCGTTCAAGGCTTTGAAGTGTCAGAACCAAGTGAACACTCCATCCTTCTTCTTCAAGAAGTAGATCCAGGCCTTGCGAGAATAATTATACGTAAAGGTGAGATAATATAAGTATCCTCCCAAAGAGTTTACAGGCATCATACCATTTATGTCGGAGTGGATCAACTGAAATATATCTATGGTCTTTCTATTACTTGAGGGGAATGGTCCCCTTGTGAGTTTTCTTTCGGTACATCCCAGACATACACCTTCATGCTCTACTTTGAACTCAGACATGCCTTTCACCATCTATCTCACATCGGGTAGGGCCTTATAATGAAGATGGGCAAACCTTCAGTGCCATAGTTCAGATTGTAGAGATGTGTCGCAAGACATGGCTACCAATGGACTTCCTCCAATTTGATACAAAGTGTCAACCCTGAACCTAAGAGTAAAAGCATCTTTAAAATTTCTTTTCCAAACACGTACCTTTCCATTGATGAATGCCACCTTGAATCCTTTGTCCTCCATGGCTGAAATGGACACTAGGTTCTTCTTGAGATCAAGTACATATAGTACTTCTTGCAAATGAATAGTGTTACTTTGATTCAGTTGAAAGGTAGCATTCCCTACTCCCTTCACAGAATAGGTGGCATTGTCTCTAAAGATGATCTCCAAGTTTGTATCATTTTCTATCAGATTAGAGAGGACTTCCTTGTATCCGGTGAAGTGCCTTGAGGCACCACTATCAATCAGTGAATTTCCCAAAGTGTCCGAAGGAGAGGCAGTGGAGAGGGTTGACATAAGATAGTACTCTTTTTGCTTATTGCTAACAACATTTGATTCTTCATACCCGGAGTTCCTTGATTTCTTGGAGGGTCAACCATTTCCTTGATGTCCCGCATTCCTTTTTCCTTTGCCATTGGACCTGCCATTCCTTTGATTGTTGTTGTTGAAGTTGCCCCTGGAATAATTGTGATCATCGTCATGCGATGTGTCCCTTCTATTTGGAGACTCCCTTATATAGTGGCCAAACTTATTGCAAACAAAGCACTTTCCCTTCCTTCCTCCCTTAGATCCAGGCTTTCCATGGAAATGACCTTTAGACCCTGCATTATTTCTCCTTTTGGCATGAGCAGAGAATGCAGTGTGTTTGCTCTTATTAGAAGGCATTTCTTGCTCCACCATTCTTGTTTCTTTTTGAATGAATCTCGACATCAATTCTGCAAACCCTGAAATTCAATAATTGTTGAGGACGGTGGTTCTAAATACATACCACTCGAGTAGGAGTCCTCCAAGGGTGGTGAGAGTAAGTTCCCTATCAGGAATGACTTCTCAAATGGAGAATAGATCATTCTTGATCTCAGTAATCCTCAAGAAATAGGATTGAATATCCTCATCCTTGCCCTTCTTAATATCCTTCAACTTATTCTTGAGAAATAGAATTTGATTAGCATTACTAACCTTGAACATGCCGACCAACTTGTCGTAAATCTCCTTGGAGGT
>APFE030647297.1:0-20889 GCA_000404065.3 Pinus taeda
TCAGAAAGATTCATACATACTTATACAAAATAGTCCATACATGCATGTGTAAGCAAACAAATACATATATCATTTAGATTAAATGAGATAGCATAGAATACAATACAACATATGCATGAAACATGTTGGCTCTATTATATTAAGAAGTGCAAGTTCCTGTGATACAATCCATCCATGTCCAACCACTAGTTCTAATAGTGGAACATTACAGCCACAACCACCTACTCCTCCAAAGAGATGTACTAGCTCTGCACAGTGGAGAAGCCAAGGCTCGTTACAATACTATCCAATCTCTCTCTAAGATAGTCTTATTGGAAGCTTGGCTGACCAAAATTCTTTGCAATGAGTTATGAGGTTTTATTTATACCAAAGGTTGGGGTGACCCTTGACATTCCCCTTTGTGATAGTTCATCTACCCTCATGACTCTTCAACTACTTTATGACTGTTACATCCAACTATCAACACTTGAACTTCCACTTGTCAAGACATTACATTACAATGCGCATGTGCCCATGTGAGACAAAATGGCTTGAGAAAGCCATGCAAGACATCACTGACATTCACTCCTTTGTGATGAGACAAACTCTTTAACATGCTTGTGATGGTGAAGGTGGTGAGCTCATGCCAAGCTTGGTTGTCTAAGATGGTGTGCATGTGCTCAATGGTGACATCTTGCTGAAGCGAACTCTTGCCTCTGTTGCATCTGGGTGCATTAGTATGGCTCCTCCATCCAAATTGTCTGCTAGCATGTGCATGGTCTTCTTGGGTGTGATCAAAATGGAAACACATTGATGCATAGTGTCCGTGATGATCTTCCAGTGTGTGTTGGTGGTCATGCGCATCAACTGTCAACTACATGTTCAACTCCAGTTGGACTCGCTTCTTGTCTTTTCCTCGGTGACTGTGCCAAATGGGTTAGATCAAATGCATGTGTAAAATGACATGCATGTTGCTGAATTCCCTTGCATTCAATCAATGACACCACTCACCACGTCTACTCTGTGCCAACTACTTGGATGAGTATATAAATTGTATGGCCGTAGTTTCATCTGTTTATGTATGTTATGCCCCCTACTATACCTGTTCCTGCTGCAACTCATTCTCTTGTCTATGCATCTTCTATTCTTCCTTGAGTTGCTACTTGAGCACATGCAACTTCTTCTCTATTTCGTTCTCTGCCTCCATGTGGTCTTCATGTCACACCGTCACCTCATAGCCTGAGTCTCCAAAGTTGTTTTCACCATAAGTGGATCTTCTTGAGCTTGCAACTTTGTTCCACCTCTATGTTTTCAACAACCTTCCTCTTGCATTTGTTGCATCTGACATGCTGCCTTCAGCTGTTGTTCATTGTGCTTCTTGTTGTGATGCTACTGTCGTCATATATTGATGTCCTTGTCTATGAACAACTTGATCTCTTCATGGGTAGGTAAGTTCATAGACACTTGATCAACTGCATCCCCAAGTGTGCTCTAAACGGTGTCTTCGACTTTGCTCTCATGAAAACCATTGTGCCTATGCTACTAAGAGGCAGATGAACACCTATGATACCTAGAGACATGGCAACATTCATTGCAAGAAATTTTTCAGTCAAAAATCAAAATGAACTTGAGATCTAACTTGAAACGTACCTGTGTGACTGATCATGAAGGTTGCGCAATTTCCGTCGGTAGGTCGGGAGAGTAACTACCAAGACTGTGCAAGGCACAGTCTGGGCTATCAGGAGGCTAACTAACTACTAGAACTAATCAATGCACAGTCCAGCCTAGCTGCTGGCTACTAGAATTGCTCAATGTGCAATCTCAGCTGAAATGGTTACAAGCCTAGTGACCGCATTGCGCAATTTTCTGGGCTAGCAGTCACTGTCCCTCAGAATTGCGCAATGTAAGATTGGAGGAAATTCATTGGGCAAAAAGTGCATTTCCTGAGACGAAGACAGATCCTTCCCTTTCAGGATTTCGTAATGTTGTCTTGGTGAGGCAAAGTCTGGGCCAAGGCTACACAGACCCACCAACGAGCAACTGAAAGCGAATATGAATGTGAATGTATGACGATACTGAGAATGATAGATTCAAAAAATGAAACAACATGCATGTGGGTCAGGCAAGTCCCCGAATCAGCAACAGTTCATGAAAAATAATTTCATGCATGTGACAATAGTGAGATGTTAATGAAAAATGAAACAGTGCTAGTACAATCTAGTATATATCAAAATGATAGCAAGCACTCACTGAAATCAAGCAGACAAAATTCATATGAAGTGAAACACAAAAGGTGCCAGAAATGCAACACAAGCCATGGAAGGCAGGCTTACCCCAAAAGAACTGAGCTGAATGTGCTGACGACTCCTAGATGTGATGTGGGATGTCAAAGCTACAAGTATGATGTGAGGAATGAGCTCTGTAACATCCAGTTCATGCGTTTTCATCAAATTGAAGATGTGAGGCACATGCCACAAATCTAGGAAGAGTGACACTTGGTGGGAGGTTTCTAAAATGATCCTTGCATGCAACCTCCAGCTACTAGAAGTAGATCCCTGAATCAAGGGACGCCTTTGCATGCTGCCTTGGGAGAAGCAACCCATGCATGAAAATCAGTTTTGCTCAGTCCCGGAGGGAACCGGTCAACTCAACTGCACATGCAAGAGGCTACTCAACTGTAGGGAGAAAATGCGGATTTCAAGATGGGAGCTGGGCTGACTGCCCAGTAGATTTGCACAATTCTTGGGTAGAGAAATTGACTGTTGCCCAGGATTGCGCAATTCCTAAGCTTAGTATCCCTACTGGGAGGAATTGTGCAATTTTAAGGATGAAGCCTAGCTGACAGAATTGCACAATTCTGGAGCCTAGCACGCTGCCAGACTGAATTGTGCAATTTCTAGAGGGAAGGTTGGTCATCCTTTACAATTTTGCAATTTCTTGAAGGAGCTGCTCAACCTACAGCTGGACCAAGTCTGGAGAGATAGTTTGTGAGGGGAATGCATCAAGGTTTGATAGACAGGTTGCCTTTCTACAAGAAAATCACTGAAGCTTGTGTACTTGACAAAGCAAGACATGCTGCTATGAAAGGTTGGTAGGGAGGCTACAAAATGAAGTTAAGGCAAAATTTTGGAGGGTGGTTGTAGCCGCTACAACACTTGGCGACACACCAGTAGAACTCGAGCTCTATGAATGAACCTTATTCATGAAAAACAAGTCTAACACCTCCGTAAGCATTTTTCAGTTCTTAGTTCGTATTGGTTTCACACTAGCCTAATTGTATGATGTAGAATCTACCAAACTCTTGGTCGATTGACACACATTTCAAGCCAAGGCAACACAATTGTTTCGATTGGGGTTTATGGTTATATTGGTGCACAAGCAATATAATCGTCAAAGTCTTAGTTTCATCTTTGGTGTTGCTCTGCTGCCAGCAGGCCTCAATAGTACCTCGACAGAGTCACGCAGGAACACAAGCATCGCTCCACTTCCTGGGAGCCTGGTCAGTACCCCGGTGGAGTTACTTGCATCACCTCTCTCTGCAGAAAGCCTTTCTCTTCTTTCACCTTATTCATTTTTCATTTTTTCCATTTTTCACTTTTCATTTTTTTCATAACTGTGCATAACACTTATTCATTCCAGGGGCGAAAGAGGAATCCCAACTTATTAAGAGAAGAAGAGGTCAATTCTTTAGGGAATTAGTTTATTATATACCTCTGACGTGCTTGTTAAGGTTTTCCCCCTCACCTTACAATACTTGACTGAGATAACAAGGGTTAACCCAAAAAGAACCGACTAGAGTAGGTGACACTAGTTAGTGCACAGGGGTTATGTTTTCACCAAGGTTCTTTTCGAACAGTACATATTTTCCTTCGATGTATCATGGACTAAAGATAACAAGTTCATCATACAAAGGTAGGATGACATATAACCAAGTAGTGATAGCAGTACAAGGCCTCTTTCACTTTACCTAGCTTGTTTCAAGAGTCATACATGGTTTCATGCAAAACTAACCTACGGACTAAACAAGCAAACAAACAACAAAGTAAAGAAGAAGCAGAAGAAAAAGTGAAAGCAAAGTAAGAAAACAAGCAGGAAAACAAAAAAAAAAACAAAACAAGTAAGAAAACAAGCATGCAAGCAAATCAACGGAAAGCAAACACTACACCTACTCCAAAGCTAATGGTGCGTGGGCCTAATCACATGAAGTGATATTTCCAATGTAGCCACTAGGGCATTGGTTGACCCATGTTGGTGAAGGCTTGGTCCACGATTAACCCAGTTGTGCGAACCAACAAGTGACAAAGATATATTAATGAAGACAACCATACTTCATGTTTCAAAGTGCCCATGGGACTTAAGTGAGTGCAAGTGCATGATGAGTAGTCTGTGGACTTATCACGGTATTATGCAACCTTGCCTGCTGCTTTGAAGCATAAGAAAACTCTTGACTGTGACATGCAAGCAAATGAAAGAAACAAAGGAAACTTGTGTCATGCACGTGTGCTTGCAATGTAAGATTCCTCCAATGCATGAGTGGTGGGATCATGTAGTTCAAGTGGAGGAAGCATGATTTGTGTGTGAGATGGATCTTCAATGCATACAATGAGTAATGAGGAGCCTTGGGTGATTGAACAATTTCCTAATTGGAAGTGAAACTAACCCCAAGAGAGCAAGGGCCTGACATAACCATAAGCTTGGGTTGAACTGCCTCGATAGTCTTAGGTGTTTCAACTTCATCGTCAGATAGATCATCATAAACCGGTGGCTTTGAAAAATCAATTGCGATAGAATCATGATCATGATTGAATGTGGAAGTAAATGGATCACGATAGCCATGATCAGAAAAATAAATGATTTCATTGGCATCTTCACGATCTGATGAATCAAATAGAGGGGTATATGAGAAGTGGGCAAATTCACCCTCTGTTTTTCTAGAAAAGGCAGATGAAAGATCAAGTGCATATCAATGGATAACTCATCATCTCCATTGTCGAATGATGGAATGACATCCAATGTGTCCTGCGAGTGATCAACAATGGGTGAATCCATGGATGAAGATACACGTGATATCATGGATGGCAGGTTCACCAAAGATATCAGGAAAGATCGAAGGAGACTCAGACGAAAGGGAGCCATCCTTCACCGAGTGTTGATGTTCAAGATCCTAGTCATATTATTCATGAATGGTAGCACATGTTGGTTGTGAAACACCAACTCATTTAGTGGCTTGTTCCTCATTCACAACAAGTGTAGAGTCCGATATGGAATAACACAAGATAGTATCATCTGGAGGGACAGCCGAGTGCAAAGACGAAGGTTGTGAAAAAAAATGCATATGACAACTTGATGGACTCACAACCAAATCTGCACAAAAATTAAGCAAAGTGATGTTGGGAGGATGTGACAGCTAAACAGGTGTGTGAGCATGATCTTTAACATCACTTGATGGTGGTGGCGATGTTTGATGAGGGGATGGTGGATAGTCACTTGTGACAGTGACTGCCTGCGTCTGTGATTGTGTAACTCCACTGAAGAATGTTGAGCAAGGATTTATTTCAAAATTCTTCTTGGGACAAGAAGATCTCTTAACATAGTAGTCAAATTAGTCCCAAAGATAGAAAACTTCATTTGGCTCTTCGAAGCTTGAAACTGCAAAACACAGAAGCACTACCAAAAATCCATAGTCGATTTGTGTGAAGCCTTCCGTTGTTGTAACAATTTTTGGTCAAGATGTTCTGAATCAAAATGATAGAAAGTGTCTTCAATGAGATCACATAAGTGCTCAAGTGAGTGCATGTTGTCAGCCACTAGGTTGCACAACCACCGATGTGGAGATTTGCGAAGTGTGTATGCAAGCAACAAGATGTCATGTTCGTCAGAACATCCATCTTCCTCATGAACCATGGAAAGAACGTCATGTAAGAAATCAGGACAAGCCACTTTGTCTTCACCATCATACATGTAAGTGGACAATAGATCAAAGAACTCCCTCTTGATGGTGACATATTCATGACTTGAAAAACATCATGGAGGGAGAAGAGTGCAAGAATCCATGATAGATATGAAAATGTTCAAAATAGGATGAGAGGACACAACTTGTCATCCAGCCCTCCTAGTGCTAGAAATGTTGACGGTGCTGGAACCTCCAACATGTTAGGGGATCTCCCCTATAAGAAGTCCCAATTAGACCTCAGACAATGGGTCATACAGTAATTCCTTGACTGCGATTTCGCACATAGTCAAGTAAGATAACTATGTTGGTAGCAAGGGTGTGAAAGCTACAGTAAGACAAGTAAGGTGCATGAGAGGCTCTAACACACTGAGGGTGAGGTGAGTGCACCCCTTGGAAACCTATAATAGTACTTGGCTTGGAAGGGAAAGCATGAGAGAACATGCATCACGAGATGAAAAGAAAGTTAGTGAGCAATATAAAGTGATAGTTAAACCAACAACACATTTCAGAAAGATTCATACATACTTATACAGAATAGTCCATACATGCATGTGTAAGCAAACAAACACATATATCATTTAGAGTAAACCAGATAACATATAATACAATACAACATATGCATGAAATGTTTTGGCTCTATTATATTAAGAAGTGTAAGTTCCAGTCATACAATAAATCCATGTCCAACCACTAGTTCCAATAGTGGAATGTTACAACCACAACCACCTACCCCTCCAAGTAGATGTACTAGCTTTGTGTAGTGGAGAAGCCAAGGCTCATTACAATACTATCTAAGATCTCTCTAAGATAGTATTATCAGAAGCTTGGCTGACCAAAAGCCTTTATAATGAGTTATGAGGTTCTAATTATAGAAAAGGGTGGGGTGACCCTTGACATTCCCCCTTGTGATAGTTCATCTACCCTCATGACTCTTCAACTACTCTATCACTGTTACATCCAACTATCGACACTTGAACTTCCACTTGACAAGATGTTACATTATAATGCACATGTGCCCATGTGAGACAAAATGTCTTGAGCAAGCTTTCCAAGAAATCATTGGCACTCAGTCCTTTGTGATGAGACCAACTCTTTGACATGCTTGTGATGGTGAAGGTGGTGAGTTGATGCCAAGCTTGGTCTTCCTTGATGGTGGTGCATGCGCTTAATGGTGACATCTTTCTGAAGCGAAGTCTTTCCTCTATTGCATCTGGGTGCATTGGTATGGATCCTTCACCTAACTCATCTGCTAGCATGTGAATGGTCTTCTTGGGTGTGACTGAACCGACAACACACTGATGCATGGTGTCCGTGCTAATCTTCCAGTGTGTGTTGGTGGTCATGTGCATCAGCTGTCAACTACATGCTCAACTCTAGTTGGACTTGCTTTTTGTCTTTGCCTCAAGGAGTGTGCCGAATGGGTTAGATCACATACATGTGCACAATGACATGCATGCTTCTGAATTCCCTTGTATGCGATCAACAACACCACTCACCAGGACTGCTCCATGCCAGCTACTGGGATGAATCTATAACTTGTACGAGCGTAGTTTCATCGATCTGTGCATGTTGTGCCCCCTGCTGTACATGTTCCTGTTGTAACTCATTCTCTTGTCTATGCATATCCTGTTCTTGCTTGAATTGTTGCTTGAGAACATGAAAATCCTTCTCTATTCTATTCTCTCCCTCCATGTGATCTTCATGTCGCATCGTCACCTCATAGCTTTAGTCTCCAAAGTTGCTTTCACCATAAGTACATCTTCTTGAGCTTGCAATTTTGTTCCACCTCTGTGTTTTCAACAACCTTCCTCTTGCATTCGTTGCATCCGATATGATGCCTTCAACTATTGTTCATGGTGTTGCTTGCTATGATGTTGCTTCCATCATATCTTAATGCCCTTGTCTACAAATGACTTGATGTCTTCATGGGTAGGAAAGTTCATAGACACTTGATCAATTGCATCCCCAAGTTTGCTCTAAATGGTGTCTTCGACTCTGCTCTCGTAGAAACCATTGTGCCTCTGCTATTGAGAGACAAATTAACACCTGTGATACATGGAGACATGGAAACACTCATGGCAAGCAATCTGTCTGTCAAAAAAAAGTGAACATGAGAGATGACTTGCAACATTAGTGTGTGACTGATCATGAAGACTGTAATTTCCGCCGGGAGGTTGGGAGACTGACTACAAAGACAACACAAGACATAGTCTGGGATGTCAGGAGGCTGACTAACTGCTAGAACTACGTAATGCACAGTCTAACTTGGCTACTGACTGCTAGAATTGTGCAATGCGCAATCTCAGATGGCAATGGTTGCAGGCCTAGTGACTGCATTGCATAATTTTCTGGGCCAATAGTCACTGTCCCTCTGAATTACGTAATGCAAGACTATAGGACAATCACTGGGCACACAAGTGCATTTCCTGAGAGGAAGACAAAGCCTTCCCTTTCAAGATTGTGTAATGTTGTCTTGGTGAGGCAAAGTTCGGGTAAAGGCTTCCTAGACTCGCCGATGGGCAACTGAAAACGAATGTGAATGTGAATGCATCACGATACTGAGAATGACAGAGTTAGAAAACATAACAACATGCATGTGGGTGAGGCGAGTCGCCGAATCAGCGACTGTTCATGAAAAATAGTTTCATGCATGGATAGTAGTGAGATATTAACAAAAACTAAAATGGTGCTAGTAGAAGCTAGTATGTATCAAAATGATAGCAAGCACTCACTAAAATCAAGAAGACAACATTCATACAAAGAAAAATACAAAAATAACTAGAAATGCAACACAAGACATGGAAGGCACGGTTACCCCAAAAAAACTGAGTTGAATGTGCCAACGACTCCTACATGTCATTTGGGATTTCAAAGCTGCAAGGTTGATGTGAGGAATGAGATCTACAGCATCTGGTTCATGAGTTTTGATAAAATCATAGATGTGACATGCATGCCACAAATCTAGGAAGAGCACCACTTGGTGGGAGGTTTCCAAAAAGATCCTTGCATGCAACCTCCAACTGCTAAAAGTAGATCGCTGAATCAAGGGATGCCTTTGCATGGTGCCTTGGGAGAAGTAGCACATGCATGAAAATCGATTTTTCTCAGTCCTAGAGGGAACCGGTCAACTCAACTGCACATGCAAGAGGCTACTAAACTGCTAGGAGAAAATGCACATTTCTGGTTGAGAGCTGGGCTGACTGCCTAGGAGATTTGTGCAATTTCTGGGCAGAGCAGCTGACTGCTGCCCATGATTTTGTAATTCCTTGATTGAGCAACCTTGCTTAGAGGAATTGTACAATTTTCTGGATGAAGCCTGACTGACAGAATTGTGCAATTCTTGAGCCCAGCAGGCTGCCAGACTGAATGGCATAATTTCTGGAGGGAAGGATGGTTTCCCTCCAGAATTGTGCAATTTCTTGAAGGAGTTGCTCAACCTATAGTTGGACCAAGTCCAGAGAAACAAGTTGTGAGGGGAATGCATCAAGCTTTGATAGTCAGGCTACCTTTCTGCAAGAAAATCACTAAAGCTTGTGTACTTCACAAAGCAACACATGCTGTTGTCAAAGGTTGGTAGGGAGGCTCCAAAACAAAGCCAAGGAAAAATTCTGGAGGGTGATTATAGCTACTACAACAAATATGCTAGATGAACTAAAGAACGTTTGCATCAAAATTCTTTTGCTTCAAGCTATAAAGGAAATACCAATATTTTTAAAAAACATTAAGGAGTTATGCGTTAGGAAACCAAAAAGGAAATGTAAAGATGTCAATAAAATCCAATTGGTAGGAAAAAATGTTGATATATTACGATGGGGAAACCAATAGTTAAAAAATATCTAGATCCAGGTAGCCATATTGTAAAAATTCACATCAATGGTATCGAGATTCCAAACACCTTGATTGATTTAGGAGAAGACAACAATATAATGACAAAAAAAACTATGGATCAATTAAAGCTTCCCAATCTTCAATATACCCCGACATTATTACAATTAGCAGATACATTTGTTATCATACCTAATGGTATATTGGAATATGTAACTATTTATTTAGATCCTTGGGAATATCGTATTAATTTTATGATTTTAACTCACAAGAATAATTTAGGAGGCCATCCATTGATCCTTGGTAGACCTTGTCTAGCTACAGCTGATGCATTCATAAGTTGCAGATCTGGTGATATGTATATTACTGATGGAAACTCTACAAAAAAATTCACGTTGTATCCACCCACAAAAGCAATAACTGAAGTAGAAAATGAAGTCTGGATAGATGATGATAATGAAGACTTTGACGATCTTCAACCAATATTTACTCTTTCCCAAATAGATGAAGAATACATTTCAATAAACTTAATCAATAACAATTATTCTTCTTCATAACATGCATAGGATCAAAGTTTTCAGGACCAATGTAATATCGAATATCCATCATATCATCAAATGGATTTTCATTCTATGGAAAAGTTTGGCAATTCTTTAGTAGTAATCTTTCCAGGAAAAACATTAAACATTAATAATAACTTGGAAGAATTTCAAAAGAGAAAATTGATAAAAATGCTACAAAAACATTCCTCTGCTTATGCATGGGAGTATACTGATATGAAATGGATTGATCCCAAAACTTGCATGCATCATATTTATATCCAAGAAAATTCCAAACCAGTTAGACAACCTCAGAGAAGGATGAATCCTAATTTGAGAGAAATTCTTAAGGAGGAATTACAAAATTTACTTAATGTGAATTTCATATATGCAATATCAGATAGTCAATGGGTGTCACGTTTGGTGATTGTTCCAAATAATAATGGAAAATGGAGAGTGTGCATATATTATAGGGAATTGAACAAAACTACATTGAATGATCATTTTCCATTACCTTTTATAGATCAAGTGTTAGATACCTTAGTAGGGAAGAAATATTTTTCACTTCTTGATGGTTTTAGTAGGTATAACCAAATCCAACTCGCACTAGAAGATCAAGATAAAAAAGACCTTTACATTTCCATGGGGGACATATGCCTATACGGTACTTCCTCTTGGATTATGTAATGCACCTGCAACATTTCAAAGAGTCGTTTTGGGTATCTTTTCTTATTTTATTAATGATTGTGTGGAAGTGTACATGGATGACTTTATTATTTAAGGAAATACTTTTGAACAAGCTCTTCAAAAATTAGAAAAATTTCTCATTAGATGTAAAGAATCAAATATTTTATTAAGTCATGAGAAGTGTTTTATGATGTTTAATGAAGGAATTATTTTAGGCCACCGTATTTCAAGTGATGGAATAAAATTGGATACATATAAGGTAGAAGTAATTTCTAAAATTTTAATTCCTATTTTTCAAAGAGATGTTATAAGTTTTCTTCGTTTCACTAGTTATTATAGAAGAACCATAGGAAATTTTAGAAAAATAGCCTCTCCACTTTTCAAACTTCTTGGAATAGATTATGATTTTTTTTGGAATTTTGACTGCCAAAAAGCATTTGAAACATTGAAGCGGAAAATCATTAAAGCAACAATTTTAAGAGGGCCTAATTGGTCTCTCCATTTTCACATTTCAAGTGATACTTCAGATAAAACCTTAGGATTTGTGTTGGGAAAGAAATATCTAACTCCTTGTGTTATTTATTACACAAGATAAAATTTGACTCTTACATAATTAAATTATGTTGTAACATAAAAGGAGTTTTTCGTTGTTGTGCATACCATTAATAAGTTTCGTTATTATATCATTAGTTATGAAACTTTCATTCATACATATCAATATTCTATTAGATATCTAATGAACAAACCAATTACTAATGGTAGAATTACAATATGGTTGTTCTTATTGCAGGAATTAAACACTACTATCCCTGATAGACCAGGAAAAGAAAACACAATTGTTTATTTTATTTCTAGAACGTAGAATAATAATGATGATGTTCCTGTAAAGGATAATTTTCATAATGAATACCTTTTTACAGTATCTAATAAAGCTCATTGGTTTGCAAATATTTTTAATTATTTAGCTACAGGGAAGTTACCCCAACAATTATCAACTAAAGAGAAACAAAAAGAACGACCATAAGTGTTTTGTCAAATCCAGTGCACCTTATTCTTAGATATATGGAGAATTATACAAAACTAGACATTATTTGATCATTCAAAGATGTGTTCGGGAAGATGAAGTACCAAAAATATTGAAATCTTGTTATGATGAGCTGTGTGGAGGACACTTTTATGATAGTAGTACTACTTACACGATCCTTCTTTTGGGATATTACTGGCCTCCTCTTTTCAAGGATGCCAACGAATATGTCAAAATATGCGATAGGTGTCAAATAATGGAAAAGCCTATTTCATCAGATGAAATGGCTCTACAACCACAGGTACTTATAAATCCTTTTGAAAAATGAGCTCTAGATTTTGTTGGACCTTTCAATCCTCCATCTAAATAGAAAAGGTATATACTCATTTTTACAAAATGGATAGAAGCTAAACACTTCCATTTGGAATTGAAAATGTTGTACAGTTACATTTCTTTTTGAGGATATTTTTACTCATTTTGGTATTCCAAGAGAAATTGTGATAGTTCAAGGTCCTCATTTCACATCCAAGTTGGTACAAAGGATAATGGAGAAATATAAGATCAAACATCGAAAGTCCACTCCATATCATCCACAAGCCAATGGATAGGTGGAATCTACCAATAAAGTACTTGATGCAATTCTAACCATGACTACGCATTTGCATAGGAGAGATTGGGTAGAAAAGATTCCATAAGAACAATGTGCATAGCAAACCACATGGATAAATACAATTGGACACACTCCTTGTGAGATTGTCTAGGAGAAGTAAGTTTTTCTTCCAATTGAGTTCTAAGTGGATACCTTTAGAACAACAACCAAATTGGACCTTGATCTCTCTAAAGCTCAAAAGCAAATATTATCACAATTGAATGAACTATATGAGAATTGAGAAGATGTTATCCAAAGAACTAGCATAGTTCAGCAAAAAATATCAAGATGGCACGACAAATTTATTAAGGCTAAAAGATTCAAGCTAAGTGATTGGGCTCTTCTTTTTTATTCCAAATTCAAATATTTTCAAGGAAAATTTTAAACTCACTCACTTGGTCCTTTTGAGATATATATTGTCTTTGATAATGGAGCAGTCAAAATCAAAACTATTGATGATGAATTACTTTCCTTGTTAACAGTCATAAATTAAGATTATATCATAAAACGTTAACAAGCGAAGAGTTTGTCAAATAATTTCAAGATAATTTTGAATTCGAGTTGGTTGAGAAATGATATCTTTCAACTCATCTCCCAACTCAATTGTAATTTTCTTGATAATAATAGTAATGAAAAAAAAAGAAAATAAATGAAAATAATAATAATAATAATAATAAAAATATAGGCATGAAAGTTCTTGGACACCTAATCTGCTAAGGGTTGGTGTGGAATGTGAACATCCAATGCAGTCCAAGAGACCACTTGGGCTATGGAAATCAAGGGTCATTACAATGTATTATAAATGTATATCATTTGTGAATAAATGCATCTCACTTTCTATCTTATATGTTGTATATCATCTCCTTTGTGCTTAGCATGGTATAAGATCTATAGGTGTATTCTTTCCCTAACCCGCCAAAAATTGAGCCACTTGTTTTCTAGCCTCTCTGTGCATGTCAGTTCTTCCATTAGTTCTACATTTCATGAATGGATTCTCAGATAAATTCTAGTTATGATCTCTGCCCTGTAACTACTATCTACTTCCATTTTCTTTGCTCCTGAAAACCAATGAAAGTTGTGCTCTCTTTCTCCATTCCTCATTTAAACATTACCTTTGAATTTTAGTTGTGCCTTAATTCCAAGTCCATGCTCTGGTGTATATTCTGCAATTTTATTTGAAGTATTGTGAAATGCGTTGCAGCAGTTCCTATGAAATTCATTGAATCAAAACATTAAATTTTTTGTCGTGTCAATAGAATATGTTAATCATTGATCATGTTATTTAACTATGTTGGAATGGAGCTCTTGGCAAAAAGGGAGTGTTGTTGATTGGAAATTGAGTGTTGATTCTTTGAAGAACAATATTGAATGTTTTGTTGAAGCTGTACATTGAATAGTTTGAATTACATCTGCGTTAGAAGCAAATATCTCTCGGTGCATTGGGTATATGTATTCATCTATGTGCATTGAATTTGTGAAGAATATGGATTAAAGTTGATGTTGTGAGTCTTGTTGGTTTGAAACCTATATTAATGCTAAGATGTGACTGTTGTTGTGTTAAATTTTATTAACTATTGATGTTGTTAGTAAGTATGGTGGTTCTACAACAAGTTATCACACATTATTAGATGCTTTCATTCCTACATTCAAATCTCTCCACGAGAGACTAGCTACAGGGGATGATCTAGTGACTGGTCTTTCTTCATCTGAGGTAGCTTTAGTTGGTCTAGAGTCCACTAAAAATATGTAAATTAGGCTAGCCATTTAGCATATGTGTTAGCTGATAATATTTCTCCAGCTCCAGAGCCCTGAGCTGTAGCTTCAATAGTTGTTTGTAATTAGCAGCCAAATCAACAACGGAATACCAAAGAGTCGCCACTTCTTAACCAAAGTAATTTCTAAGTTATATGCTCGACTTGGAGCCATGATTGAATCGACTCCCTTGATTCACAATCCAGAAATGTTGGGTGGAAAATGTACATGTTCCATGCTACGTTGAATGAAGAGTTGAATATTTGAGTGCAAATTTTTGGTTATATGTTGTGAATACCTACGTTATATGGTCAAACCTTCTCTTTTAATATGTGTGTTTTGGGATATTTGTATTTGTTATAGCTCCAAATCTCACCAGTATGGTTTGTGATGCTTCAGCCATGGCCTAGGGCAACCCCTCCTTCCAGACCTGGTCATATATCTAAAAAACAATGTTTTATTCCCTGTACGCGACATTGCCCTGAGTTAAACGCGTGTATACGCGGGTTCTACATAGCTTACCCGCGTATATGTATTAAAACACTTAAAAAATATAAAAATTCCGTATTTTCGGGCGGAGATCGCTGGTTTCACTTGCTGATCACCTGTTAGTGCCCGTGGCCTCAACTGTCCCCAACCAATTCCTAACTAAAAAACTACCTTGGAGTTGGTATAAAAAGACATCATGGGGAAGGCCTAAGGAGGAGAAATTTTTGAGCAAAGTTATTATACTGATTTTCTATCCCCCTGATCAGGTCTGAAGACCCTTGTGCCTCCTGCACTTCCCCCATCTTGTATAGGAAACTCTTGTTTCCTTTGTGTTTGGATGTTCATTTTTTCCCATCACATCTTGGAGAGAGTAATGGAGGGTGACCTACTAGTGGCTTGAGGCGGGACGGATCCAGAAGGAAGCTGAGCTTGGAGCCTGCAGAAGCAGATTCAGGTGATATTTCTCTTTTTCCATATTGTTTATTTATCTAATAAAGAAACACGTCTTGTTCCCGAAACGCTTCTCTCTTTGTGTTAATGATATTTATATGTGAAGTTCATACTTGAATAGATGTTTATAAGTTTGTAACTAACTCATCTTTCATATAACATAAAGATCATTTTGTATGTAAAATCTTGTCCATATACTGTTGTAGTTTGTGGAATTGTGGTTTTTACAGGACCAAGGAGCGGAAGGGACGTGAAGAAGGGTTTGCACCCTTGAGTAACTACCCAAACGTAGGAAATCAAGTATGCCCCTCTCACCTTAGAGGTAGTTATTTATAGCATAAACGGTTGTATGTGTGTGTGTTTCTTAACTTAGATAATTTTCCGTCTGCTAAGGTTTCACCCAAGAACCTTAGGGGATTATTTCCCGCAACAGTATTTATGTATTTTGGTTTGGCATAAGCGTTGCTTGTTGTGGACATGCACCCATTAAATATTGGTATGTGTGCTTAATACAATCTTTCACTTCAAAATTTACAAAGACAACAAAATTCCCAATTTCTGACTGCTATTATGAGACAAAATATGGTATCTGAATGGTGAAATGAAATTGAATTGAAATTGAACTTCTAAATATACAATGGGATGAAATTGATTGAATTAGGTCAACCTCTCCCACCAAAGGCACTAGATAGAGAAACAATTTAAAATGGCATGAAAACAAGTGAACACACAAGGTAATGAGGATAACGGACATGTGTGGCTGGATCGTCGAGTAACATTGACTATAAATGATTAGTTCCATGGTATGAAGAGTTCACTTGTGATATGGACAAGGCCATGGGAATCGAAAATTCTTTTTTGAAGGATACTAGAATGCCAAGTGTGAGGCAATACAAAATACCTATAAAATACCAAAGGAAGTACTTTATTCATACAACAATCAGTAGTAGTGAAAAGTCATCTGATATTACTTACGAGAAATTTTGTTTTTCCTCGAAGAAAATAAAAATCTCTCTATTATCAGTGCAAGTCAAGTCACTTATCAAGTATGTGGAAGGGGCATATGTGTTATGATTAGGGTTCTACAATGTCTATATTCTTTTCTTCTTCTTTATTTGTTGAGAGCCGAAGCTAGTATTTGTTTTCCCCTCACTATTTTCCCATTTTTAAATGGAAAAGTTGTAAGAAACCCTTGAGGTCTTTAAATGGCTCCAATTGGTGTAATAATAGAGTTACTAAACAATATGATACTCTCTACTATGTATAATACAAAAAAAAAAGGATTTTATAACTGATATTTATAGTTGTTTACAAGATGCATATGAAAAGATTGAATTTTTACAGTTTGAATCTCAATATTAACACGAAGAGCTACAAAAAAATAGACATCATTCTCAACCCATTTTTGTTCAGAACATTAAGACAAACTCACATCAGAAATAAGAAATTGCAAATGTTGTACCCATTTCACAAGCAAATGTGTAGAAAGAAGCATAAATTCATTCTGCACTTCCCAAGTCCATCATCAAAAATTAGGAAGGTCTTGTTAGCAACAAGCACAGAACAAGTCTTAGATATGATAAAGAGACATCCTTTCATACTCCATATTATTCAAAGGCCATCAAATTTCGAAGTTATGGGTTTATTTATGGAAGTTCTTCACATGTTTCTTCTCTTCCTCCACATCCACAACATATTGTGAAATGCAAAAATTTTCACCAAGTTAGCCATGTGAAAGATCATTGTTTTGATCTTCACCCTTGTAAGAATTGTGGTCGGCACACTCATTCTTCAAACAAATGCTTTAAAAAAAAAAATCTCTTGCAAGAACAAAGATTCACCTTCCATTGATTGCTTCTTGGAAATGGGCTTCAACAACCAAGAATATATTTCACTCATATCACATAATTTGTTCACGAGTATGAAAAAGTATTGCAGTTAAGCTTTCTCCATCTTCTTACCTTGTATCTGACAGGGGGACATTGATCGTCATCTACAAGTTTCGAAGATACTTCAAGAGAGTCTGATGCACAACGTGAACTTATTTCTTAAGCCTACAGCTGGAGGCATCCATACCCAGATTTAGATTTGTAGCCAGAAACATAGAAGCCCCTAAGAATGCCTTTGGTTGGTGGCCTTCCTTAAACCATCACAGGTTAAAGACCTCCCTTTTTCCAGGTTGAGGGTCTCCTACTTTAGAGCATCAAGTAGTACTTCCTCTAGAAGAATAATTTAGCTTCTTGCCAGATTTAGAAGAGTTCTAGGAACTTCACAAAGCATTCCAGTGTTCGTGGTAATCCTTAAACCATCACCAGCTGAGACCCCTATTTCTCCCACTTTTTTCATCATTTAAGAGAGCACATTTAGCCAATTTCTGTCGAGCATAGTTGTATTTTTTGTTGGGCTGTGTTATATTCTTTCCATGACTAACCAATTGCACAGCGGGGGAGTCACAAGGGGGTTTGAGGGGGGCGGGTCGGCCCCCTCTATGGGGTCCAGGGCAGCGCCCCGGGAAATTTTTTTTTGGACCCTATATTAGGTTCGGCGAACCTACCTATGGTTTTCAGTCCATGGTTTTGGACGCGATGGTTTTCAGTCCATGGTATTGGATGCTTCAGCATGTATAAATATGTATTGTAACATTGAAAGGAACATAATGAAAAATCAATCTGGTAGTCCTGGTTTTGGGATCCAGCGGGAAATCTCTGTGTATATGTGTTTTATGTGTTATGCTCTCGCATTTTTATTTTTCCTGTGATTTAGAATTTGTATGCAGGTAATTTCTATACGGGGTTAAAACATACATTTGGTATCATATTTGTTTTGGCTTCAAGGGGATGCCTTTGTTGCTGAGGGGTTTCGCTCGGGCCTATGGTAGACCCTGTTCAGTGGGAGATTTGCGAGATCAAGTCTAGTGGCGAAAGAAGATGGCGAGCAGCGGAAAGATAGAGATTGAGAAGTTCAATGGTCAGAGTTTTTAGTTGTGGAAACTCAAGATGGAAGATCTGTTGGTGGATAAAGATCAGTGGATCACGGTAGATCCGGGTACTAAACCAACGAGAGTGACCGATGAAGAATGAAAGAAGTTGGATCGAAAGGCAAAGAGCACAATACGATTGTGTGTCTCAGATTCAGTATTGCTGAATGTATTAGGGGAAGCTACGGTGAAGGCTTTGTGGGACAAGTTAGGGACTCTATACCAATCTAAGTCTCTGGTGAATAAACTATTCCTGGGCAAAAAGCTGTATAACCTGAGGATGAAAGATGGAGACTCGGTGACAAAGCATCTGAATGTGTTTAATACTGTGGTAAGTCAGTTATCATTTGTTGACATTAAAATTTCAGATGAAGATAAGTGCATCAGCTTGTTGCTTCTCTACCAGATTCCTGGGATAGTTTGGTTATTGCAATAGGTAGCAATGCAACTGCTTTGCAATTTGATGAAATAGTCTCAGCCTTGCTGACGGAGGAGATGAGACAGAAAAATATGGACAGAAATAATGGTGATGCCTTGTCTGTACGAGGATGGTCCGAGGACAGAAACAAAAATAAGTCATCAAGTGGGAGATCTAAATCTAGAGGGAGATCTAAATCTCTAGGAAAACCTATAAAGGTGGTGTGCTGAAAATGCGGAAAGGAAGGGCACTTCAGAAGGGACTGTAAATCTAAATCTCCTGACAAAGGTAAGGGATTTGATGATGCTCCTTCTGTAGAGGCAAAAACCACCTCAAATGAAGGTGGGGATGTGTACTTGGCTTCTTCAATCACACATGTAGATCATGAGGCATGGTTGATTGACTCAGGTGCATCCTTTCACTTCACTTCCCATAGAGAGTGGTTCTACAAGTATGAGAAATACAATGGTGGTGATGTCTTCTTAAGAGATTATAGGAAGGCTAGAATCATTGGTCGCGGAAAAGTAAAGTTGGAGTTGCAATGTGGAAGGGTTAGAACCCTTCCGGGTATTCTGCATATTCCTGCATTGGCCAGAAATCTGATTTCTATAAGCAAGTTGGATGATGCAGGTGTAAAGACAGTGTTCGAGAAGGATATGTTCAAGATGGTTCGAGGAGCACTCATATTGATGTGGGGAGTTCGGATTGGAACTTTGCACAAGTTGCAAGGTAGCACTGTTGTTGACGGGTGCAATAGCTCTATGGTTCCTGAAAATGGAGTAGAAAATCTAGTGGTCTCTGGAGAGAAGACCATGTTGTGGCATCAAAGGATTGGACATATTGGAGAAAAGGGCCTTCGAATACTTCATGGTAAAGGTATGGTAGAAGGTATGAGTAATTAGCTCTCTAGATTTCGACTTATGTGAAAATTTTGTATATGGGAAGCAGAATGGGGTGAGTTTTCCCTCTGGTGGTAAGACGATGAAACAGATATTAGAGCTTGTGCACACTGATGTGCTTGGACCTGTGAAGGTTCCATCACTGGGTAAGTCTGTGTACTATGTATCTTTTATAGATGACTTCTCAAGGAATAAATGGATATATTTCCTTAAGATGAAATTTGAAGTCTTTGATAGGTTTAAATAATTTAAGGCTCTCGTGGAAAATCAGACAGAGAAGAAGTTAAAGGTGCTGAGGATAGATAATGGTGGAGAATTTTGCAGCAAGGAATTTGAAGAATTTTGTAAGAAGTGTGGTATAGCACGGCAGAAGACTACTCCATATACACCTCAGCAAAATGGAGTCGCAGAAAGAATGAACAAGATGTTGATGGAAAGGGCAAGAAGCATGCTCAGTGGTGCTAGGTTAGGATAGGAATTCTAGGCAGAGGCGGTGGATACTGCATGTTACCTGGTCAACAGGTCACCTTCATCAGTGTTGGATGATAAGACTCCGCAAGAAGTATGACCTGGTAAGAAACCCTCTCTTTCACATTTGAAGGTATTTGGATGTGATGCATATGTAGATGTTCCAAAGGAGAAACGAACCAAGTTGGATAGTAAATCTGAAAAGTGCATCTTTATTGTGTATAAGGATGGTTTAAAGGGTTATAAGCTTTGGAACCCAATCACACGGAAGGTTGTGTACAGTCGAGATGTGGTGTCCAGAGAGGTGAAAGATGTTATTAAACATGAAGTCGAACCAAAGGAACCTGTGAAGATAGAGTTTGAACTAAAGGAGGAAGAATCAGACTCTGTAGCAGAGGAAGAATCAGAAGATGAAGAGCCACAAACTCCAGCTGTGGGAAGATCAGTTCGAGAAAGAAGGCAACCAGAAGTATAGTCCATCTGCTTTCTGTTCAAACTTTGCTTTGTCTGTTACTGATGATGATCCCAGAACTGTGAAGGAAGCAGTGGATTCAGATGATGGAAAACTCTGGAAAGAGGCCATGGTTGATGAAATGGCATCTTTGCACAAAAATGAGGCTTGGGATCTGGTGGAGTTGCCGGCTGGAAGGAAACCCATTGGCAGCAAATGGGTGTTCAAGAAGAAGACAAATGCCAAAGGGAAGGTGGAGAAATACAAAGCTCGGTTGCTAGCAAAAGGTTATTCCCAGGTGTCGGGAATTGATTTTGGTGATATTTTTT
>APFE030647297.1:22048-66314 GCA_000404065.3 Pinus taeda
AGAATACATGGCAGCCACTCATGCAAGCATGGAAGTAGTTTGGTTGCAGAGATTGTGTTCAAGTATGGGGTTAGTACAAGGAGCTATAAGGATAGACTGTGACAGCCAAAGTGCAATTTTCTTGGCAAAGAACCCTGCTTATCATTCACAGACAAAGCCCATTGATGTTCAGTATCACTTTGTGAGGGATATGATAGAAGACAAAAAGGTGTTGCTGGTAAAGGTGGACACTTTAAAGAATACTACAGATGCATTGACAAAATATGTGAGCTCTGAGAAGTTCTCTTGGTGTAGAGAAACAATGGGCGTTTCAGGGCTTGAAAAATGACTAAGCTCTCATGTGGCCCCCTGTGGAAAGAAAACAACAAGTGGGAGATTGTTGGGCTATGTTATATTCTTTCCACGACTAAACTACATAGTGAACCGGGGGGTTAGAGGGGGGGCGGAGCCCCCCCTTCGTTGCGCCGACTGCGCAGCGGGGGGGTCACAGAGGGGCAGCAGCCCCCCTTGTCTGGGGGGTTTGATCGGGGCGGGTAGCCTCCCTCTATAGGGTCCGGGGCAACGCGCTGGGAATTTTTTTTTTTGACCCTATATTAGGTTGGGCGAACCTACCTATGGTTTTCGGTCCATGGTTTTGGACGCGATGGTTTTCGGTCCATGGTATTGGATGCTTCGGCATGTATAAATATGTATTGTAACATTGAAAGGAACATAATGAAAAATCAAGCTGGTAGTCCCGGTTTTGGGATCCAGTGGGAAATCTCTGTGTCTATGTGTTTTCTGTTTTATGCTCTCGCATTTTTATTTTTCCTGTGATTTAGAATTCGTATGCAGGGAATTTCTGTATGGGGTTAATACCTACATTTTTGTATTAGAGCTATCTTCATGGACTCGTATATACCCCTTCGGATTAAGGGGGGGGAATGTTCGACACCTAATCTGCTAAGGGTTGGCGTGGAATGTGAATAGTCAATGGAGTCCAAGAGACCACTTGGGATATGGAAACTAAGCGTCATTAGAATGTATTATAAATTTATATCATTTGTGAATAAATCCATCTCACATTCTATCTTATTGTTTGTGTATCATTTCCTTTGTGTTTAATAAAAACCAACAGTGTTGGCATGTTTATACAAAAAATATTAAATGCAAACCAAGAATTCTTGGCAGTTTAGCTTTTCATAATTCCTTTATCTCTATTCCATATCTTTTTTACCCTCTTTTCCTTCTAATAGTTTTTCAGATCTCAAGCAACACTTCTAAGGATCATCCCTCTTCGATTTTCACCAAGATGTAGCAACAAAAAATTTTCAGCAACTACGAAATCAATAAAATTCTGCAACTAATATCCAATTCCACAGCTGATATCAATTCCTTTAGCTAGATCAATCTACATTCAAAGAACTCACAACAAAGGACATTAAAAAAATGATGAGGTATGTAAGGTGTTGACTTACTTTTTTATTTAAGGAACATTAAGATTTTAAGTTCATGGGATGATCATATTCTCGAGCAATTAAAATACCTCATAAGCATTGTTTTGTATTATAATTCTACATCATAACCATTATAACCCTCCTCTGTCATAATATCCCAGCCTGTCACATCAAATATTTTGAAAATCACATAAATTTTAACAATCCTATGAAATTAGATCTTAAAATCATGGAAATCGTGTGAAATAAGCTAATGCTATTATGAATTGAATACTTCGGGAGAACCTTATTTCACCATCATTCAACCTCTTGTTCTATAACCTCTGCCATCCAGCTATGTCGATCTTTCTTCCTAGTAGCCTCCATCATCTTTGTTGAGAAAAGACAGTCCAAGACTAAGACTTATCCCTGTCATGGGCGTCATTGTTCAATCAGAGCCCAATGTAGTCAAGTTTCTTCAAGCATATCTACAAGTCAGAGAACAATTGTAGTAGGTGGGTTGTCTCAAATTGTTTGAAAAGTTTGATGGGAATGATATAGAGGTTATAAAATATTTTGCATGGGCTTTTGATGGGACAGAGGTAGAAATCAGAGCTGTCAAACTTATACTTGAAGAATCCATAGTGGTAGTAGCTACATATTACCCAGAAATGGAGAAAGTTGGTTCAAAAATAGGAAAATGAAGGAGAAAGAGTGGACAAGCTTCCTCAGAAACCCAGGTATGGACATTCTATTTTGAAAAAGAGAATTCCAATAACAAGATTGAAAAGTAAATGGAGGAATTTATTGTTAGTCTTTCATAAATTTGTACCCTGTGAAGGAAGGTTTGGAACCATGTTTTTTCATGAAGATCGACTTCTGATGCATTTCGTTGATGGAAATGAAGTAAATTTTCCTTATTTCCTACTTTGTAGCCTGAAGATGATCTAGACTTATATAGGAACACAACATGATACAAATATAAACATAAACACAGAGATGCAACAAAAATAAAAATTCATTTCATTAATATCAAAGAAGTGAAATTTGCTTACATACAAAATGTAAATAAACTAGCTCGGCCAATGGTACCTTATCTTTGAGAAGGGTTGTGTTGGCTACATGCCTCTAAACTATTTTACAATGAGGATTGATGGACCTTTTATCATTGAGAAACAATGAGAAACCCTAAACATCCAAAAATGTAACCCTAGGAGATGAAGTGCTAAAAGATTGTGGGTCCCGTTGGGATAAATTGGAACATCAACTTCATGGGTCATAGATTTGTCATACAATCTTCCTTTGGCTATCATAATACATTGTTTTGAAGATCTTGAATAGGAGGCCAAAATTGAACAAGAAAAAAAATTTGGAAGTTTTTTGGTCTGTTTCTCTTTTCCCTAAAAACGTCTTTTAGTCCCTTAAAACAACTCTGGAGGTTTAGGATGAGAAACACTGGCACAAATAGTATGTTGTGCTACAATTAAGGAAACTAAAAATAAAAATTAGTGGGGGTCTAAGTGGAATAGATGGGTGGCCACCAATATCCACCTGGATCAATCATCCCCCCTTTGGAAGAAGTGGTCTCATTGTGTTGACTCCCTCCATGAGATGGGGAAACTTCTACTGAACTTGGTCCCTGTGAGCCACTTTCCTTAGTCTAGTAGTTGCCCAACTTTGGCAACCCGATACAATTGGATATCATACTAGTGAGTGTTCTTTTTATGGGTGTCCATGATCCCATCAGTTATGGCTTGTTGCATGCAGTATGGGTTTAGCTTTGTTGGTGTGAGTTGTTCTACAATGTCTGATGTGTCCAACAATGGTGGAAAGTATGGTCACAACCAGTCCACAATGAATATTGGATGTAGGCCAAGGAACAATGGAACACTGAGCTCGAAGGTATTGTCCCCTACAACCTTGGTGATTGTGTATGGCCAATATTGAAGAAGGTGAAGCTTAAGGTCAGGCCCAACAAAAAATTTTTCCCACCTCAAACTTATGTGGCACCTGATGCAGATCATGATACTGCTTGTACTTAGCATTGGATCTATCCAATATTTCATGGACTTGTTAGTAAATGTGTTGAATGTGCTCAATGAAACTATTAGCCCCATCATCTTTAGACTGGAGATGAGCCACATTTGCCTAAGTAGTTGCAAATGGTATGGCCACATCAATGGGACATAGTGGATGGAATTCCAACCAAACCTCAAAGGGTTTGTGCCCGGTTGAGCTATGGAGAACTTTGTTGTAGTTGTTCTAGACATAGGGGATGATTTCATCCCATATGTGTGGATGCTTCTAGTAGTACATATACAAAATGTGCATGATCATCCTGTTGACGACCTTTATTTGGCCATCAGTTTGGGGTTGGAAGGTCGTGGACTTAGTGAGCTTGGTATCCAACATCGACAAGAGGCTTGATGAAAATGTACTCAGAAACATGTTGTCCTTATCTAAGATAATGGGTTATGGGATCTCAAAGTGTACTTACACTCGTTCAAAGAAGAGCTTAGCAGTGGCTTCTGTTATGATACTTTTCTTGCAGGCTGTCATAATGGCCATCTTAGAGAATATGTCAATGACCACAAAAATGTAGTCCTTGTCATGCTTAGTAGAAGGAGGGCCCAACATGTAATCCATGGAGATGGATTCCTAACGCTGAATAGGAGTAGGCAGAGGAGTATATGGCCCTTCCTTCTTGACTGTAGGTTTGACAATGGCACAGGCAATGTAGGAGCTGATGTACTTCCCAAAATCATGTCGAAAGTTTAGCCAATAAAAATATTTCTGCAATGCTGCCACTATTTTCTCTACTCTGAAATGTACAAAAAATTGAATGTAGTGCACCTCCGAAATCATCTTGCCACACTCAGTTGAAGGAACACAAAGGTTTCCTAAGTCGCATAACAGTGCATCCTAGAGCTAAAAATCGAGAACTATATTGCCTTCAATGAGCATATGGTACTTGTTTTTGAATTCTGGATCGCTCTTGTAAATATGTGGCCACCTCGAAGTCTTGTGTCCACAAGAGTCAAGCACTGTGGTAAGCGCCATAACCGGTGGTCGTCTGAGACAATATTCAACATTGTTGGTGCTCCCCTTCCTCTCCTTGATGTTTAAATGGAACTACTATAGGTATGTGAACCATTTCTAATGGTGACCATTCTGTAACTTTCCTTGTGTCTATATGAACTACAAGGGTCGGTGGTCTCTGTGGATGACCGTTTTCTTCCCTGGAATGTAATTCTTCCATTGTTGACATGCCTACATAATGCAATACATATCTTTATCATAAGTGGGATACTTTTATACTGTATCTAAAAGTATCTCACTGTGATATGCCACCAGATTCCCTTGTTGGGTAAGAACTTCACCAATAGCATAGTCAAAGGTGTTTGTTTGAATATCAAATGGTTGTTGTAGGTCTGGTAATGTGAGCACTGGTACAAAGAAGAGGTTATGCTTCAACTGGAAAAATTCCTTCTATCAGGATACAAACCAAAAGAAATTTGCTTTTGATCCACCATTGGTGACTTGACTCAAAGGCCAAGTGATATAAGAAAATCCCAACATGAACTTGTGAGAGAAATTGGTAAGACCTAGAAAGTTGTGGAGCTCTGTTAGAGTGGTTGGTGTTGGCCAATATTGAATAACTTGTATCTTGTCTGGGTCCACATGCCCACCCTTCTCATCAATGATGTACCATAGATATTGAACCTAGGTCATATCAAAAGTGCATTTCTCCAAATTGGCACATAATTTGCATTGTCGCAAGGTTTGAAGGACTTGTTGGACTTGGTGTATGTGCTCTTCCTAAAACTGGCTAAAGATCAGGATGTCATCCAAGTACACTACCGCTAACTAGTTAGTGAAGGGACATAAGATGTCCCTTCACCAACCTGAAAGGCATGACCAAGCATTCAAAAAAGCCTTCCTTGGATTTGAAGGTGGTCTTCCACATGTGGGATGGTTCAATTCGTATCTGGTGATAACGAGACTTCAAGTCAATCTTTCTGAAGTATTTTTCACCCTTGAGATGGTTAAGAAGGTTATCAATCTGTGGGATTATATACCTATTTGGGACGTCAATCTTATTCAGTAACTAATAGTCAATACAAAGCCTCCAAGTTCCATCCATTTTATGTACCAACATGATCAAGCTCCCACAAGGTGATGAACCTGGCCTGATGAGCCCTTTATACAAGAAATCATGAATTTTCCTCCTGATCTCATCATTCTGTAGAATAGAGAGTCAATATATTGGTCCATTGGGTAGTGGCACACCCTAGCTAAGATCAATGGAGTGCTTAACTTTAAAATGTAGGGGTACCCCTGTGGGTGAGGTGAAGATGTCCTTGTACTCCTCCATGGCCTTTTCCATCTACTGCTGATATGCAAAGGAGCCCTATCTGGAGGTCATGGAGGTGGCCACAATCTTCTTCTTTCCTTGAGGGTGAATCATAAGGGAGATAAACTTGCTGGTCTGGGAAATGATCTTACTACATTTCTTCATAGAGATCAAAGAGATTGTGGGAGGCAGTGCTACCTCTAGTATCCTGTATAACTTTTTTCCCAAAGTAATAATAATAGTATGAGGCCTAGACTCATACAGAACATGACACTTCCACAAGTATGGTTGGCCTAATAATACATCATAAACTTCAAGAGGAGCATCATCATACGTTACCTCATATGTGAAGGGATTGATACTATAGGCAAGGTGACACTGTTGGCTAAAATGGAGATCTCATCCTTGGTGAAGCCACCTGATAGTGTAAGTCTATGGGTGTGGTGTGGTCTGTAGGCCTAGACGCCTCATGACCTATACTAAAATGAAGTTTTTTTGGCTCTCGGTATCGACAATGAACTACAATAAAGAAACCTTCATCAACATATGTGAGTGGAAGAAGCTCTCCCCCTCCTCTGGATCTTCGAGCTCGATCTTCTGGATCTTGGTGCTCGAAATGGTGGCACTGGGCTCTTAACCAATAATATTCTTCCCTTTTTCATTCCCCTTCTTGGGTTTTGACTGAGACTTAGAAGATGCATCTGATTCGTAAGCATTCAGCTAGGCCACTAGTGACTTCTTGGCTTGACACTAACTCGTGTTGTGAGTAGGTCCCTTATGGAAATCACACCACTTTCTGGTGTCCTTCTTTGTCTTCATGGTGTTTTTTTTTGCTTGTAGCTTCTATGGGTTGTCCTGGGTGACCCTGCCTTGGCTTTGACCTTTTCTTTGTGGTTTAGGGGTGCCTTTCCTTTACTTCAGATTCGCAGATCCAAAGTCTCGCTTGTTATGTTTAAACTTTTGCTCGATCTTGACAACATATTGATAGGGGACATCAGGTGAGGAGATGTCTAGGAACTCCAACTCGTCCCAAATGTACTTCTATAGACACTCGAGGTACTTGAGTACTAAATGTTGCGTAAAATCCTTGACACCAAACTTCGTGCAAAGGGTATGAAAAATATTTGTGAACTCTGAAATGTCTTGGTCCCTTCCCTACCGCAGCATGGTCCACTTTCTATATTTATCTTGATAGATCCCAATAGGGTAATACTACTCCTTGATGGCATCTTGGAAAGTATTCCAAGTGGGTGCGACTAAACATAGTGAGGGTTCCCTCTCATCCCTCTTCTCACAGTAGATTTCCCACCAGTTCTTGATGTGGGTGGCAACTTTGAGGAGTGAAATAGTACTCTTTTCCTGATTGGAAAAAGCATGAACAAAAAAATATCCTTCTAACATATTTAACCATTTATCTACGACATCCACATCTATCTGGCCTTCAAATATGTGGATGTCAAAGTTGACTTGTACCTTAAAGAGAGTGGTACCTCCACAGTGGCTACTGGATGAAGATGTGTCACCTACGGGTAGCCGCTGAAGGATCTCGACAAAGTTTTTTATCATGGTGTTCCTTTGTCGCTCGGGACCTTCTTCAAGCAATATTTTGAAAGGACATCCTGCTCCCTTGTCTTTATTTTCTTCTTCAATGGGAGGTTATCATTATTTGTGAGGCGGGTCTTGCAAACGTTCAACCATTTGAAGCCCTAACTCCCTATACCCTGACCTCATTGGGGACATGTAAAGAAAAATAGAGGAAGAGCAAACCACTCTAATACCATTGGTTTATACTTATACAAGAACACAATAGGATACATATATAAATGTAAACATAAAGATGCAACAAAAATAAAACTTCATTTCATTAATATCAAAGAACTGAAATATGCTTACATACAGAATGGAAATAAACTAGCTCAGGTGATGGTAGCTTATCTCTGAGAAGAGATGTGTCAACTACATGCCTCTGAACTATCTTATAATGAGGCTCGATGACCCTTTTATCATTGAAAAATAATGAGAAAACCTAAACATCCAAAAACCTAACCCTAGGAGATGAAGCACCAAAATATTGTGTGGCCCATTAGGGTAAGTTGGAACATCAACTTCTGAGGGCTGTAACTTTGGCATACGATCTTCGTTTGGCTATCATAATATATCATTTCGAAAATCTTGAAGACGAGGTAAAAAAATAGGAAATATGGTTTGGAACATTTTCGATCTCTTTTTTTCCCTAAAAATGTCTTTTAGTCCCTCAAAACAGCTTCGAAAGTTTAAGACCCGAACAAATGCCAAAAATAGTAAGTTGTGCTAAAATTAAGGAAACTGAAAAGAAACAATGGTGGGGGTCCAAGTGGAATAGGTGGGTGGTCACCAATATCCATCTGGATCATAAGAAGATGGCCTCTTGTATGTAACGATAATTGAAAAGCCTCAAAAGTGCTCTCTGTCATCACGGACTCATTAAAATTCTCATAGAAGCACACATAGAAGCCAAAGGAGTCAAATGGCATATATTGCTAGTATTTAATGACTTTATAGAAGCGCTAGAGGAGGAAACAAATATAAAAGTCAAAAGAAGTCGATGCAAATTGTTCTCAAACCCTTACCTTGATGATGTAACTAAAAAGAGGGTTTGAATATTAATGAAACAGAGGAATTAGAAGACCCACTTGAAGATGACACTCATGTTTCTTGTTTTTTTTGGAAAATATTAAACAGAAAAATGGAAAAGAAAATGGTAGAAGAAATAAATCGGCAAGCCACCTGAAGAAAAAGATAAAGAACTAGAGGATAAGAAATAGAGAAGAACCAACAGAAGAAAAAACATCATCCAAAACAATGAAGAATCAAGGATAAAATTGAGAAAAAGGAGGGGGATTTCTAAAATTTCAAGTATGCAGGCCTTAGAAGTAGTTGATCTCAAAGAATAAAGTTACAGAGCGCCACCTCAGACTCTGATTTTGACAAGAAAAACACCAAATAGTGATCTAGTACAACAAAAAGTCTACTATTATGTGGAATCCTTGGATCATAAAGCACAACAATGAGTGAACTCTCCTTCTCATAATCAAGAAGATACTTTTAATGAATAAATTCCTCTACCACATGATATTCCCAAAAAACAATACATAATTGAAGCAAGATATATATGAGTTGGAAATATTGAACAAACATCTCAAACAAGAACATGAGGAAATAAAGGTACAAAATGAGGTCATGAGGACTCACAATGATAATACTTTTGCATTTGTGCTACTAGTATAAGAAGAACAAGAAACTAAAAGAAAAAAACATATTCCTTTGAAACAAAGTTAGAGGGTTACTCAACACAATTCTTATGAAGAAACCAAGGGCAATATTCATGATCCAAATTGGATCCATAGAAGAATATCAAAGAACCATGACTGTATCGGGTTGAAACAAATCTCTAAAGAATCCAAAACAGCGATAAAAAAACACCCTGAACTAGTGGCAATGGTAGCCAACATGGAACGATGAGGACCTCGGTGAAAGCGCGCTGACCGAGGCCCATGGAGACTGCGCGAGAGGTCAAAGTAGACCCTAGGAGCCCTGGATTAGGAAAAGGAGGTGGTTTTTGATGCAAGATTAGCACTTGGGCGAACAAGGACATGAAGGAAGAAGCACGAGCACACGGACACATGGGAAGCCAGAGAACCGTGAGCGAAAAGGAAAAAGTACTGAAATTACAAAGGCAGGACTCACGCTCTAGAAACCAGCGGTTTTGATCGGGGTGCCCTCAAACGGTAAGAGGTTCGGATGAGATTAGAGCAATTCCATTCATCGATCGACGCATGGCAAGCAGAGGTGAGAGAAAACCACCATTGATCGCATGCTAAAGTTCAAGCAAATCAACTGCGTGAAACGTGCGTATGGCGTTGGATCTAGGGGACCTAGATCAGATGGTTGAGATTGCGCCTGAGGCAGGAAGCGGAATCGACAAGGGAATACACCGCATTTTAGAAATATTTCGACTCCTTTTAACTGCCACGATGGAGGGAAGAGTTCATCCACGATGTAACAGAAGAAACGAATCGACGAAGCAGGCTGGCATCGTTTATAGCAGGACATGTGGCCACTCCCTGAGCGTTGATGATGACGCTGAACAAGGAACTCCAAGCATAGCTGCAGAAGGTGAATCAACAGACGGGAAGAGGAACTGAATGGTCTTGGAGACGAATGGCTAAAAGCCATGAATAGAGAGACATAATACACAAGGCAGTTAGTTAGTTAGAGTACCTAGAGAGGAGGACTGAACACCGAGAGACAGAAACCAGAGAAGAAGACAGTGAAGAAAAAGCAAAAGAGGACAGAGGGTCGAGCTAACCAAAGGCAGCATCGAGCACCAAAGAGCTTGAGGGATTCAAGCCATCCCAGAGAGGATCTGTCTGGACTGAGCACCACATTGGGCTCTTTCCATTGTAGACCAGAAGGTCACAGAGCTGGTAAGCAAGTGAGTCTGTGCACTCCAGTGGCTTGGGGAATAGAAGAATCACCTTGCCAAGCAAATCTATTTCAGGTGACTCATATTGAGCTCCTGCATTATAATTCTATGCTTTAAACACAATAAAATAATGCCACGACTGAAGCTAGACCGGAGATGTAGCCCTGGAGAATAGGGTGAACTCCTTATTAATTTCTTGTGTTCTTGTATTTGCTTACTATATTTCTCTATTGTCTTTCCATTCAATTGTCTGTGTATTGGCAATCTGATCAATCAGTTTCTTCAATAACACAGAACACACACCAGCATATGAGTCTGTAATACCATCATTTAATAAATTCTTAACTGAGATCACTCATAGGGTGACTATCAAATCAAGTGGTATCAAAACTCACGGCTGTAAGGTTAGACAAGCTTATGTTAGTTTAGCCGTTGAATTCTCACTAAATCAAAGCTCAAATTAGGATAAGGAGAGTTGGTCGAAACTAATCTTGAAATTCAGAGAGTCTATCCTCGGAAGACAATGTCAGAGGAAGGTTCTATGGGGCCAGACCCTCAATTCATAGAAAGTTTCCTACCTATAAAGTCTATGGTAGAAGAAATGTATAGGGACTTTAGAAATCATAAGGCTGAAGATTCATCAGGTTCTAAACAAGATAAAGAAGAAGATGAGTCTCATTTCGATGACCACTCCAAAGGAAAAGGGAGAGAGGAAAGCTTCCTCACACCTCCTAATAGCCCTGTGCATAATAAGAAAGCATCTTTGATCAATATAGATGTTAAATTTGGCTTTCCTATATATGATGGAGAGCTAAATGCTGAAAAGTTGGACAATTGGATTAGATAAATTGATTTGTATTGTAGAGTACAAAACATTGACTCAGACAAGAGAAAAATTCAGCTGGCAAGCCTATGCATAGGAGGCATTGCCTTGGTTTGGTGGGAAGGCAGAACCCAAGCTGACATGAAAAGACATGGTAAAACCATCTCTGTCTGGAGTGACTTTGCTTCTACAATTAAGAAGCAGTTCTATCCATTGGCCTACATGCAACAAGCCATGATGAGCTGGAAAACTCTTCGGCAGTTGAAAGGGCAAAGTGTGCAAGGGTACACTCAAGAATTTAGAAAGAGAGCACTGATTCTAGGGATCTCATTAGACTCACCATAGACTCTTTTGAAGTACATTGGTGGTCTACACAGCTACATGAGGCATACCATCCTCATGTTTAATCCCACTAGTATAGATGAGGTATCTATACAAGCTACTCATCTAGAAGTTAGAGGAAAGAATGGAAATCCAGAAGTTGGGGCACCAGCCCAACCCACTGTAAGCAAGAGCAAGGAGAAAAGAAAACAGAAGTGGAAAGAAAGGAAGGCTAACACTACACAAAAAGGCAAAGCTTCATGCACTCATTGTAAAAAGGATGGGCATGATGACGAGCATTGTTGGATTCTGCATCTAGAGCTGAGACCTAAGAAGTCCGAGGGCAAGACAAAGAAGATCGTTGTAGCTATTCAAAAAGATTTGGGGTCAAACTCAGGAGATGAAACAATCATTGCAGCCACAGGTATAAAAGGTAAGAATTCTGAAGCATCTACTAGTAATTTTTCTCAATCTGTTATTGATGAAGAACATGAGAGAAAAAGACATGAGCTCTTCCATATTCGAGTTATTTCCAAACATCAAAAGGTTGATACTTTATTTGATATTGGCTCACAAGTAAATTTGATTTCTAAAGCAATTGTAAAGGAATTGGGATTAGCAACTACACCTCATAAGAAACCTTACCCATTATGATGGTTGAATGATAAAGCACAACTACAAGTGACTATAGAGTCCAAACTCAAGTTTTCTTTTGGGTCAGCATTTGTAGATGAGGTTGAGTTAGACATAATTCATTTGGATATATGTGGAATTGTTTTAGGAAGTTCTTACTTGTATGTAGAAAGGTTATTTTCTATAGAGATGAGAACAAGTATCTAATTGTTAAAGATGGAATTGAATACTTTGTAAGAGCTCATAAGCTCAAGAATAATTATACTCTCATAAACTCAGGGCAGATAAAAAGAATGATAAATTCATGCAAACAATTCTTACTAATGGTTGTAAAGGAAAGGAAACCTAATAAAACAAATGTATTTGAGGGTTGTAATGCTGAACAACAAGTTGATATAGAAAAGATTGTTTCAGAGTATGATGTTCTATTTCAAGAACCTAAAGGTCTGCCACCCAGAAAGGAAATAGTACATGATATTATTTTGTAGCAACATGTTCCATTGCCTAACATTGGAATGTACAGATTGTCTGCTTTAGAGAATGCTAAAATCAAGAAGCAGGTGCAAGAGTTGCTCGAGAAAGAGTTCATCAGCCCTAGCACATCACCATGTAGGTCACCAATCGTTTTGGTGAGAAAGAAAGATGGATCCTGGAGAATGTGCATTGACTACTGAGCACTAAATAAGATAACAATCAAAAATCATTATCCCCTTCCTCACATAGATGATATTTTAGAGCAATTAAAGGAAGTTGTTTATTTCACCAAGATGGATTTGCACAGTGGATACCATCAGGTCAGAGTTGCAGAGCAAGATGCATGGAAGGCTGCTTTCAAAATGAAGCAGGGATTGTACAAGTGGCTGGTGATGCCTTTGGGCTTGACCAATGCCCCTGCTACTTTCATGAGATTAATGAATGATGTACTCAAACCCTTTCTTGATGATTTCATTATTGTATATCTGGATGACATTTTGATTTTTAGTAAAACATGGGAAGAACACTTAAAGCATGTTAAGCAGACATTAGATGTTTTGAAAAGAGAATAACTTTATGTTAAACTCTCAAAATGTTAATTTGGCAAAACATCTCTAAATTATTTGGGTCATATAGTAGGGGGTGGTGAATTGAAAATAGATCCCTCTAAAGTGGCAGTCATTGTAAACTGGCCTAAACCCAAGTCTGCTACAAAAGTGAGAAGCTTCTTAGGAGCGGCACAATATTGGAGGAAGTTCATATCTAACTTGTCCTCAATTGCAGTTCCCTTACATGCTTTGACAAGATTGAACAAGGTGTTTCACTGGGGAGGCAAACATCAGAAATCCTTTGACACCTTGAAAGAAAAGATTAGTACAGCACCTGCACTAGCACTGCCAGATCTACAAAGACCATTTGAAATCCAAACTGATGCGAGCGACTATGACATGGGAGCAGTGTTGACACAGCACGGTAAACCCATATGTTATCATTCTTAGACTTTTAATCCTGTTGTAGTTAACTATCCTACATATGATAAAGAGTTGTATGCATTAGTTCACAGTGTGAAAAGGTGGAAGCATTATTTAATGGGAAAAGAGACAGTGATACATACTGATCATCAACCAATTCAATATCTACACTCCCAAACTAAGTTGCAGCAATCAAGACATTACAAGTGGATGGGTTTTCTACAACAATTTCATTTGGTTATCAAATATAAAAAGGGCATACATAACAAAGTTGCAGACATGTTGTCTAGACCTATTATAAATGCATCTACTATACTTAAGCATAATTCCGTACTACATGAAAGCTACATTGAACAATATGCTCAAGATATAGATTTTAAAGATGTATATGCAACTTTGAGTCAAGGGAAAAAGGTAGAAGAATTGGATTATCATGTGAAGGACCAACTCTTGTATCATTGTGGGAAACGCTACATTCCACAAACAGAGAGAGTAAAGATAATTAGAGAGGCACACACTTCTCTGATATCAGGTCACTTTGGGGTAAGTAAAATAGTTGCACAACTGCAAATATTTTGTTATTGGCCGAAAATGAATGAGATAGTTCCTAGATATGTAAAAGGGTGTACTATGTGTGCTAAAAGCAAGCCTAGCAATAGAAAACTAGGCTTGTACACTCCATTACTAGTTCCTTCTCACCCTTGGGAAAGTGTTTCCATTGATTTTGTTGGAGGACGGCCTAAATCTAGGAAATGTCATGATTATTTGTATGTGGTTGTGGACAGGTTCAGCAAAATGTGTATTTTGATACCTTGTAATAAGCAAATTACAGCTGAATAGAATACAAAATTGTTCTTTGAACATGTATGGGTTCATTTTGGATTACCCGCTTCTATTATATCTGATCGAGACACCCGATTTGTGGGGAAGTTTTGGTCAAGTTTGTGACACCCAACTGAAGAAAAGCATAGCTTTTCATCCGCAAACCGATGACCAGACAGAAGTAGTTAAGAGGACGATGATCCAGTTACTCAAAGGATATTGCAACAAACATCCTAAGCTTTGGGATGAACACTTATGTTATGTGCAGCATGCTTTGAACAGAGCAAAACACTATTCTACACAGAGATCTCCTTTTGAGACCTGTTTTGGTTTCATACCAAGGTCTCCTTTGGATTTTGTCTTTGGTAAAGATACCACAGTTGATGGACACAGTGATGTGGACAAGGCAACTAGGTTCATTGAACAGATCCCAGAGATCCACCAGGAAGTATAGGAACAACTGGAAAAGAGCCAAGCAAAATACAAGGCAAGGCATGATAAGCATCGAATGGAGCATAGTTTTCAAGTTGGAGACTAGGTTTGGTTGTACATCAGCAAGGATAGGATGCAAGGTGAAGGTGAAAAGCTAAATCCTATCAGGTATGGACCTTTTAGGATACTTGAGAAGATTGGTGAAAATGCTTTTCGCCTTGATTTACCAACTTACATGCACATCTACTCAATCATAAATGTAGATTGCTTGAGATTGTTTGAACCTTCGATGATTGAGGACCCTGAAGAGCAAAGTTAATTGCCTTCTATTGATGACCTGCTACCTAAATATCTGAGTGAATTGGAGGAAGACATAGTATTGGATAGGAAGGTAAGGACAACATGCAGGGGAGATGTTGATTACCTCAAGGTTGGACTCAAAGGTTCGAAACCGAGCAATGAAAGATGGATTGAGATTGGACAAGTGAGACAATAGTACCCTCACTTAGTCGTTGCTTGAAAGAAAACCAACTTTTGGTGGTCCAAAACCTTTTCAGTGGGAAGGTCGTGATCCGAATTGGATCCATAGAAGATTGTCAAAGAACCATGACTGTATCGGGTCAAAACAAATCTCTAAAGAATCCAAAACAGCGATCAAAAACACCCTGAACCAGTGGCAATGGTAGCCAGCGTAGACTACGAGGGAGGTCAAAGTAGCCCCTGGGAGCCTTGGATCGAGAAAAGGAGGTGGTTTTTGATGTGTGATTAGCACTTGGGAAAACAGGTCCATGAAGGAGAAAGCCCGAGCACACGGACGCATGGGAAGCTGGAGAACCGCTGGTGGAAAGGAAAAAGCGTTGAAAGTATAAAGGTGGGAGCCACGCTCTGGAAATCAAAGGTTTTGATCAAGGTGCCCTCAAATGGTAAGATGCCTTGAATGAGAGTGGAGAGATTCCATTCATCGATTGACGCATGGCAAGAAGAGGTGAGAGAAAACCATCATTGTTCGCACACTAAAGGTCGAGAAAATCAACCACACGAAACGTGTGTATGGCGTTGGATCTATGGGACCTAGATCGGACGGCTGAGATCGCGCCCGAGGGAGGAAGCGGAATCGACAAGGGAATATGCCATGTTTTAGAAATATTTGGATTCCATTTGACTACCATGATGGAGGGAAGACTTCATCCACGAAGTAACTAAAGAAATGAATCGACAAAGCAGGCTGGCACCGTTTAGAGGAGGACATGTGGCCACTCGTTGAGTGTTGATGATGACGCCGAAAAGGGAACTCCAAGAGCAGCTGCAGAAGGTGAATCAATAGAGTGGAAGAGGAACCGAATGGTCTTGGAGATGAATGGCTGAAAGCCATGAAAAGAGAGACAGAATACACAAGGAAGTCAATCAGTTAGAGTACTCGGAGAGGAGGACTGCACACAGAGAGACAGAAACCAGAGAAGAAGACAGTGAAGCAAAAGCAGAAGAGGGCAGATGATCGAGCTGACCAAAGGTAGCGTTGAGCACTAGAGAGCTTGAGGGATTCAAGCCATCCCAGAGAGGATCTGTCCGGACTGAGCACCACATTGGGCTCTTTCCATTGTAGACCAGAAGGTCACAGAGCTGGTAGGCAAACAAGTCTGTGCACTCCAATGGCTTGGGGAATCTAAGAATCACCCTGCCAAGCAAATCTATTTCAGGTGTCTCATATTGAGCTTCTGCATTGTAATTCTCTACTTTAAACACAATAAAATAAGGCCACCACTGAAGTTGTACCAGAGATATAGCCCTGGATAATAGGGTGAACTCCTTATTAATTTCTTGTGTTCTTGTATTTGCTTACTGTATTTCTTTGTTGTCTTTCCATTCAATTGTCTGTGTATTGGCAATCTAATCAATCTGTTGCTTCAATAACATGGAACACACACCAGCATATGAGTCTGTAATACATTCATTTAATAAATTGTTAACTGAGATCACTCATAGGGTGACTATCAGATCAATTCAGGATCAAGAAAAGAAAGAGAAGCACTAGTTTGGATGTCCTTGCTCAAGCTTTAGAAATAGTACATTGAATGAAGGACTAGATAAATTTTGAATTTTTTTTACATGAGAACATGAAAAACCTTCGGTGTGGGGGAATGTTGAAGTATGACATTGTCCTATTTTTGAAAATATTTTTCCTTCCAGTCCATCATTTTCCATAATATTTTTGTTGTAGTTTCAAGACAAGTCATCTTATAATTTCTCAAATATCCAAAAAAGTATTTATCATCCATGATTTATAATTTGTTGTTTCTTTGTAAAATTTAGTTTAAACATTCCCACAACTACCGAATCTCGTTCATTTTCTAGCTAGCCAATAATTATGCAACTATCTCCATGGTTAGACATGTTCTAATACACCAAAAGACGAATAAAGGGTACTAACAGATGGAAAATGGCCATCATATGGATATCCACCTATCTTGGTGATCTGATAGGTTATATGGTTCAAAAAATCTAGAATTCAAACCAGAAGTCACTCCAACAATAAGTAGATCTAGAAGGTAGTTCGTGGCAGGATCAAGTGAGCGTGGAACTGATTGAGCGACCTTTGAAGCCAATGTCTTCGATCAAATCCCTCTTGATTTTCTCTTTCAGTATCAAATCACGAGAAGAACTAATTTCTTCTTGATTTTATTTCTTAGCTTTTATATTAGTCAAGTTACCTCTTGGCTTAGGACTCTCGAAATATTTATTTAATAAATATGTATAAAAGGACCTGAGGTGAAGCTAGAGAGAGTTCTTATCATTGTTAATTGTTCCAATCTCTTTGTGTTAAATACCTCTACAATTAATATAAAAACTTTGTTTCCGAATCAATTCATGGTGGAGTGATTTAGTATCTGATTATGAACTTTCACTCAACAGGATCCCCCGTAGAGAGTTGTAAGTGTATATTAGCTTTTGATTATGCTTATTGCAGTTACCTTGATAAATATTTTTCTTCCATTGTAGTATGTCAATTCATTCTATCTATTAATTCCTAGTTAAATTTTTTATTTTTCAACAAACAACGTGCTCATAAAAATACAAAAATATTTAATTTCCATAGTTCATTTCATTCAGCGATTTCAATTCACAGTTCAATTAATTTTTGTAAGCATTTTCATGAATGATAAATGGAGAATTATTGAAGTACCACTGTGCAACTAGTAATCCTTTGAAGTTACACTTCAATTCCATATTTTGTTGAAGAACTCTAGCTTAGATTTACTTTTTTCCTGTAAGTACATTTAGAATTTCTTTCTTGCAAATAAAATTACAATTCCTTTTCTACAAGTAGAATTAGAATTGGTTTTCTGCAAGTAAAATTATAATTTCTTTTATGCAAGTAGACTTAGAATTTGTTTTCTGCAAAGTAAAATTAGAATTTATTTCCTGCAAGTAGACTTAGAATTTGCTTTTTGCAAGTAAAATTAGAATTTCTTTCCTGCAAGTAGAACTAAAAGTTCTTTTTGAGAATTAGAATTTATTTTCTGCAAGTAGACTTAAACTTTCCTTTTTGCAATTAGAGTTTGTGATTTTTAATGTATAGATTAAAATTCCTGATCTTTTTCTTTGAAGTAATTTTAATGGAGAAAACATGTGTGTGGAAATTTCATTCAATCTAACATTCATTCATACTTAGATCAATTTCATCTTTTAAAAACCAAAAATAGAACTCCTAGCATATATTGTGCACATACACTTCATAAGTACACGAACCTTTCTTAACAATTAATAAGAGCCATAGGTGACAAAAGTTTGATGGCGTAGAGTCACTATTGCACAAGTGTTGATGGAGGGAGGACTAATATCGATCATTGATCACTAGAGGGATCAAAATTAGAATGGATGAGTGGCCCCGTCAATTGATGATAGAATCGTGGACTAGAGAAACCAACTCAACTGTTGGCTCAGATTGGGATCTTGTCAACCTAGTTAGTAGTTCGTCTAGTTGTAGAGGAGAAAGCGATAAGTAAACGAAAGTCCCAGCCTCAACCTCAAGTGGAACCCATAATCAATCTGCGTCAATTGATGCCATGTTTCCACCCCTTACTTTTCCCTCTTGGTGAGTTCTAGCCCCTAATTAGTAGTGTTTGACTAACTTTGCAACAATGGTTTATTTATTAGTAGTGTTTATGATTTACATATTACATTATTAGGATCATTGGATTTAATGACATAGGGTCTTTTGCCTCAAAAAACAAAATATAGGAATATAGGCCCCAAAACAAGTATTCACATGGGTATGTAATCCCAACCCAGCTTGGGTCACTAGCCTAATAGAAATATGTACAATACCATATCGGAATATTTTGGAGGTGTTACCACAACTAATAAACTAGCATATCCTCTTTGACAAATGGGACATATATATGGAGTACATTTTAAAAATAACCCTCTCTAAGTGCTTGTAGATGGTTGTCCCAAAAATACATTTTCTAGAGTGTATGGCTCCCTAGAAACAGACCTAACTTCTATAAAAAATTACTAAGACAAAAAATCAAGTTGGAGTCGTTGCATGAACCTACAATAACTCTATGATTGGAAGAAATTATGAAATTTGTGTTCCACATCTTCTTCAATGGGGCCTTGAAAGAAAACCCTAGAGAGACAAGTGTGGGAAGAGTAATATGCAACTGTACAAGGGAATTTTACAATTGTGAATAGAGGCTTAGAGTTAGTACCAACGACAGGGAAAAAGCTTATGAACTCTAACAAGGACTCAAACTAAGCACTAGCTTGCAAGTAAGAGAATAAATAGTGCTACGAGAGTCAATTTTAATGATAAAGCACATGATCTTGAACACCGAGCCTTCAAATTTATGCCTAACGTCAATTATGGAAAGGATAAGGCATAGTTGTGTTAACTTCAATTTAGTGGAATGGTCTCATTGTTGGGTAGTGGATCCCTTGCATAACGGTTTTGGGGCTTAAAGCCCACAATTTTGGGTAATGGTATTGAAATCGCTCCACAAGTGCACGGAGCATGAGTTGTAATGAGTCAGGTCAAAGGGTTGTCCGCCCAAAAATAGCGTAAGATAATAGAAAGTGAGTCAGCCTGCCAATGGTCTGCAGACCATGGGAATGTATAAATAGAGCAAGGCTCTAAGTGTAGAAGTCAGTTTTAGTAAGGTTATTTCAGATCTGAAGTGTATGGGTTGTTGAATACGATAGTTACTCTAAGTCTATAAATCCAAGTCACAAGTGGTAGTAGTAGGAGTAGGCTCTGCAGCTGAGTGCACAGAGGCCTGTTAGAGTCCGCAACTGTGTGCATGCACCCCTGCAGTTGTGTGCATGGTAGGAGGTGGATTGTACTAGGAAAAGCATTAATAAAGATAATTTGGTTTTGGAATATCACATAGTTGTTTCTTTGTTTCTATTTATGCATCTGTTAAAGTTTATGATTGCACAAATGTCTATTTATGTTGAATGGTAAAGGAAAGAATTAGGCCCACTTAATTTAATTAAAGATCTATAATACTAATAAACATAGTAAAGGGTAAGGAACAATCACACTCGTCATCCAAGCTGCACAAAGGTAGTTGCACTGAACAAGCAGGTGCGCAAAAGTAGCTCAGTGCATAGGACTGGTTCACGAACTTTCCAGACTTCATCAAGACATCCCTAGGGTGCAGAAACCTGGTTCCAACACCCTCCCATACTACCTCGGGTGAGACCTTAGTCCACGCTCCAAGGACTGTTACCAAAAGGGTAGGTAGTTTTGGGATTTGTTTGGCTAAAACACTTCTAAACCTGGGTCAAGCCCCATCAATCCAACAAATGGTTCCATTGCCGAGACCAAGATCTACCTAAGGGATGTCTGATGTCAGAACACTGGAACCCTATGAAGAAGGAAATTGAGGATTGGTTGGATCAAAAGCTTCACGAGTTTGTGATACAGGAAAACAAAACCCCGCAGATATTTGAGAAGAGGTGGCTGGATCGCTACGTATATACAAAAATCCACTAGATCTTATTTTCGTCCTTCTCTTTAGAACTATATGATTGGATCGTGATCTTAGCCGACAAATAGGGAAGGTATAAGCTCGATAACCCAATAGTGTGGACTTCAGAGTGGGTGCACAAGCTAGAGGCATTAGGAGATAAGATCACGCGGGCCATAGACCATTAGCTCGATCAGATAATAGGAGGGTTTATCACTGAATTTGTGATAGACACAACTGTAAGCAACAGTGAGGTAGAAAGACATTTTCTCAAGGGATCATGAGGTAAGTACATCAAATATTTGAATACATGGATTAAGATGTTGTTATGTGAAAAACAACTTATGCGAATACAATAATGAGTGGAACGATGCAGAGCAAAAAGGTCTACAAAGGTATTGAAGGGTTAAGAAACAGTCCTTTAGTTTCACCTCTGTGAGCATGTGAGGAAGAGTGCACTTGGGTCTCTCTGAGGAGTGCGGTCAGTTTGATAAGGCAACGCATTCTGCAGTTACCATCCCCACGTATGCCACCACTCAAGTCACCTCCTTCACCTCCATCTTTGCCCACACCACCTCCACCAAACCAGTAGTTCAACATGGCGAGCGTGATCAAGCTGCCTGTATTCAAAGGAGTAGGGAATGAAGATCCAGATCAATTTTGGCTCATAGTGAAAGTAGTGTGGGAATCACATGGGGTTACGGATGACAATATTAAGAAGGCCACATTGGTAAGCATGTTATAGGATCGCGCGTTGACATGGTATATCAAGCACTTGAATGATCACCCAAATGCAGGAATAGCAGAGATCCAGATTGTGTTGAATAGAGAATTTAGCAGACCGCAATAAAAAACGTAGTCGATCATTGGGTTTAAGGAGATCACGATGCTTCTAGGTGAAACCCCCTGGGAACTAGATAATAGGTTGAAAAGTACGATCCACAAGGCTAATACAACACTGACAGATGTGCAGCACCACGCGTGGTTTGTGGAATCTTTGACACCACACCTGAGCACGACACTGTCACAATAGAAATGGCAATGAGGTTGCAAGAAACACTGATACAAGATCCAGGGTCGGGAGTCCAACAAATCCATGTGCAACTACAAAATCTATGCTTAGAGATGCATAGTTTGAAGCAGGAGAGGGTGCCCCGGTCAGAAGCGTGCGAAGAAGTGTAGTGCATAAAATGTAAGGGCCAAGGCCACGATAAGGATCACTCTCTAATATTCACGAACTACATGGTAGGAGGGCGACCAATGCCGTTGAGACCAAAGGCATAGGTAGGGCCAAGTGCGGCACCCACGCTCTGGTGTGCGATTTGTCAAGTAGGAGGAAAGCAAACAACAGACAACTACCACCTGTTGTAGAAGTATACACAAACTTTGCAGCAACTATTTTGTAATTTATGTAGATCAGTAGGCCACGATGAGTGAAACTGTCGAAGTTATGAGTTGTTGATGGATCGGGCACCTACCTACAGGATGCAGATCGAGGCGCGAGGTTAGGATCCAGCTGCAGCGATAGTGTGTGGTGGGTTCCAAGGACGCGGACGAGGACGAGGAGGAATGGGACCTGGATGAGGGCATGGATAGTTAATCTACTATAATTGTGGAGGACCCAGGCACTACGCACGTGACTGTATGAACTCGACCAGAAGATGTTGTTTGTACTGTTATCAGTTTGATCATGAAGCGGTAGATTTTCCTATGTTGATAGCACAAATGCGCGAGAAAGGGGTACTACAGCCTCTTTCGACTTAGAATATCCAAATGATGAGGTCTAAACCACGTGAAGAAGACCCCAATGTGAACATGGTGCTCAGAAGCAATGTCACCATAGGGGAAGATAAGGGAAAGCAACCCGAGGACAATACATGGGTTCACAAGGCTCCTACAAAGGAACCTGAGTTTGACTTGGAGCACGCAAGGGAAACATTTATGGAAGCTAATAAGAGCTTCATGGAGGCCTCTACTTCAGATAGTAAGGATCAACCAGAGCTAGGAATGGATCCTTTTATGCTTACTACCTTTCTAGAGATGTGCATGAAGTTGCTATGCGATAATAAGGAGGTTAAAGGATTACAGGTGTTGATAACTAGGTGCATAGGGTCAGGGGAATCGCACATAGTTCGGAAGCTGGGAAAGCATGCATTGCACACTGGGAGGGAAATGTGGTTAACAGCGCAAATTGGGGAATATGAGATAGATCAGGTCATCCTAGACCTGGCCTCAGACACGAATGTGTTACCAAAGCAAACATGGGAACGCATGGGCAGGCCCGTGTTATAGTGGTCTCCTATCTAATTACGGATGGCGAACCAACAAAAGATCATGCCCATGGGAAGATTGCAAGGGGTAACAGTGGATATTGAAGCTGTGAGCATGCAGACTGAATTTGAGGTAATAGAGATTGTGGATGACAGTAACCCTTATCCTGCATTGTTAGGGATAGACTAGGCCACAGATATGAATGGAGTCATCAAGCTAAAGAAGCGGAAAATGATTTTCGAGAAAAAGTCCCTACGCGTAGTGGTTTCGCTCGATCCGGCCGAAGGGTTTCGCTACACTGAACCTGTGTGCGAGGATGACAACGACGATGAGCTAGATTACATCTATTAGATAATGGAACAAGACTAGGATCAGGTGAACCCGACTGAAGATGGAAGAATCTCATGAGAGTGTGATAGTTCCTGTACTTCGGCATTCGAATGAAGAAATATAATGCTGGCAGAACTGATTACATGAAGTAACAACGCTAAATTGCAACATGATGATTATATCACTGTGGTGCGTGAGGACCGAAGTGAGGGAACTGCCAACATATGATGGGGAGACAGGCGCGGATGAATTCTTAGACAAATTCGAAAGGTCAGTGCCAAAATAGCAGCGGTACGGTGCGATGCAATGGGGGTTGCATGCGACACCCACACGATGGTGGCAAACACACCAGAAGAATATTGGGAGCTAGTGTGAATGTAGAAGACAGATGCACTTATGGTTTGGTAATCTGTTGAGTCCCAAACTTACACCTTCCCTACATCCCTTTTTAGCCTTTTTCTCTAGTTACTTGAACCTCTAAGCTATCAAATCATTGCATAATAGTTTAAACTGAGTATATAAATGGTTTCCTAACTATGTTTTGTGACTGTTGTTTGATTTATATTTTTGTTCAACCAGCTATGAGATCTGTTACTTTCCGTAGCCAGAATCAGTTTTCGCATCCTTTTTGTTAAACTGTATGCTACAGGTGTCTATTGAAGAACTTAGCCACATGGGAGATCCATAAAGGACGTGGACATGGAACGTGTCCCCTTGGTTCAGCCAAATCATCCATAGAAGCCCACGGTCAAGGCCAGTTAAACGGTGGTCAACACAAGGAGTTAAGCGGTGGCACGGCTCTATTTTCAGCATGAGGAGGATTGTGTGACAAGGTCCTAAGTTTTAGGAGATGTACTAGCACCTAGGGACTGCTCATTGACCGAATCCAACAAACCATCTCTTGGATTTACTGCCCACGACTACCATGCTGCTATAATTCCGGTTCTTGTCTTTTACGTGCTTGGCTACCAGCGCAGGCCATGTTAGTTTGTTATGTATTTTCTGCTATAAATAACGCACCTTCATATGCATATAGCTAGTTAGTTGCTGTATGTAAAATTGACTGTTGTAAGAGCCTTTGAGCCAAGACTTAGTCTCTATTTCATAACTTCTTTGCAATATATGAGAAAACACTGATTTTGCGTTAAATTTCGTGATTGGTTTTGATTGACCGAGGGTGCAGAGGGCCCCTGTACACCAAGGTCCTATAGTTGATGTATAGTTTTATGTTTTTTTCTTCATTTTACGCTCTTGATACCATAGATACTTGTTGTATATATTAACTTGTTCATGGTATTCATGTTGTTTGTTGTTCATAAGTTCTTTTATGCTTTTATTTAATTATCAACTGATCAGTGGTTTCATTTCAGGTTCTAATTGGAAGCCCGTGCAGTACATATAATTTTTTATGACTAATGACATGATGGGATTATCTTGTCCTACTGCTGACTTGTTTTATTGGTTTTAATTCCAGCATTGCTTATTTCTTAGTTTTGCTTTGTTCATTTACTTTTCTGCAAATTAGTGATTAGACTATTCATATCATTCTTCAGTTACCAATTGATGAGGGATTGTAGAGTGAATGTGTAGCTTAATCTTAGTTTTATTTCATGCAACTTAGATATCAGATCATTCAATTTGTGTATGACTACTTCCTATAGCCAGAGCGAGTCAAATGGTGAGGGTTCAAAAATGAGTTGGTGTGATATGATTAGTTTAATTTGCTTTCAGTCTTTAAATTGCTTTGAGTTCAGTCTTTTCTCTTTTTATAACAGCAGCAAGGATACTGGGTTCCATAGTCATAGTTCATTGTTTTGTTAATTAGAATCTAGGCACATCTCGATTTCATCATTGTAAAGTTTGAACACCTTTGGAACACTTTGAAGTTTGGAAATTATTTATTGAATACAAATGTTGATACTTGATTACTAGAATCACCATCTCACACACCATCTCACATTAGGAAATCAACAAGAAGATAAATCCAAAAACTAACCAAAAACTAAAAATGACAAAGAAATAAGAAAATGGTTATCTTGCATAGATAGTGCACTTCACTTCAACATTTTACGACTCCCAGATTGACAATTCATATAGCAATTTGGAACACACTAAATTGACCAAACATAATCTCCAGCATCAAACGCAAGCCGGGCAGCCAGGGCGAAGAAGTTTGCGCACCCATCTGTGTCGATGGGTGTAGATGAGTGCTAGGAAAGCACATCACAGGCTAAGAATAAAAAATCAGAAACTGACGCAGTAGTAGGAAAACCAACACACACCAGAAAAACCCCACAATGGAGCATTTACAAAGCTATGCGGAAACATGAATAGAGTTTACCAAGCAGGACAAACGGATTGGGACCTATGCGTACCAACAGTTCGATGGGCCTATAGGACTATAAGAAAAAACCAGAGCATGGAAATGACCTCAACAATGTTAAGAGGAGAGGAAACCAGGAGGACAGAGAAGAATCCCTAGACCACAGGTGGGACAGGATGCAAGGACTTGGGTAAAGGAATTAGGTAGTTGCAAGAAGACCTTCAGCGAGGGAGCATGAAACTTCATGAACTCGATGACGAGTGGGCACAACTGAGGAAGAGAAGTGTGACATTGGACGAAGAAATTAGAGAACTGGAAACCAGAGTCACGCAAGCGAGCGCAAGAAACTAAGCATGTTGGCATCAAGTCCAGCCAGCCCTACTACTGCATTAGAAAGAGTTGCGACCCTATTATCATGGCTACAACCACACCTTACTGAACAAGGGAGCATACCACACAAAGAAGAATGTGACACACTACCGGACGCAAGGGTATTTGAAGGATGCCTGTAGCCTGGGCTAGCAAGAAACTCAAACCCTTACACTAGGGGTGCGACCACCTGACTATCTATAGGACACATAGTCTCAGCGCTCTGAGCAGTTGAAAGAAGGCACGGGACTATAAACAAGCCTACAGGAGAGATGCGCAGAAAGGAGGTTCTCCGCAGAGCCAGTCTGTCACAAGGATCATAGTTGTGCATAAGGGCCTGTGCTGCTGCGCGAGTAGGCTAGGAAGTGACCATTGATGTCACTGTTCATGACAATAGGTCTAATTTAAGGTAGGAAGGAGCATGCGACAGGCCATTAAGACTGGAATTAAGAGCTAGATTCGGGATGATTTGCCACCAATAAGGTACTGCTGACTCAGATATGGAGGGAATGGCCGAGTTCAAATTCAAATGTTACTATAAAATTCTGTGGGGTAGCTGCGAAGCAACACTTGGTTGTTTGAGATTTGAGCCAGTATAGAGTAGTGAGCACCAAGCTACCTTGCCACCCGTGAGTACGCGACCAGGCGAATCTAATATAGACATAATGTTGAGAACCAGAGTGCGATTCACGGAAGTTACCCCAGAGCCCTAGGTGACCCAGGAGAGCTTGGAGAGGTAGCAGGTGCACCAGAGGTACCGAAGTCCCCATGCACACTGTGACCATAGAAAAACAAACAGCCAATGGGGCTAGTCCAGGTATCACCACAGAACCCAAGAGTTAGTAAATTGTTAATGACAGAGAAGGGCAAAGCTATCACCGTTGAAATAGAGGAGGAGGAAGATTTGCAAGCCCTGATAGCCCAAATTGAGGCATAGGACGATCAGGTGGAGAATGTCTCCCAAGTACCTCCAGCGATAGAGTTACCCCCCTACATTCCCTCGTGGAAAGGGACTGCCAAGATACCGAAGGACCTAGAGGCCACAAAGAGTGCGCACCAAACCCTACTTCTTCCAGATGAAATAAGGTTTGACGGTCTACCACTGGGACGGGTACCGAATATAAAATTTAAAGACTGGTACCTCATAGATAGTGAGAAGTTCCCACAGTTGGCTGCGGAAAAATTACTGCAACAAAAATGGTTGCGCGGTGTGGAGAAAGCTGGGTTACTTCGTCTGTGGTGGATACCCCACTACCAACACGCACCCATCACAATTTTTGTCCTCCGGCAGCTACTATGTCTAGTACATGGTGGGTATCTTTGGCTGGACGAGCTGATTCCCATCACGGCTGACTTAATTCACTGAATTTTGTGGTTGCCCATTAAAGGAAGCAATCCTGCAGACATCGCTAGAAAGAGTAGCGACTTGGGCCTCACAGAAGCTATGAAAGCCAAATATAAGCTAGAGAAAAGGAAACAAGGGTATGTAATAGCAAGCATCAAGGAATGAGGGGTGCACGTCGCCACCCAACTACTGGCTGGTAAGCTCATGAAAAAATTCCACGCAGACGAAGTGCTAGCATCTATAATTGCATTGGCAGAGAAGTGTGCAGAAGGGGTCCAGTTCAACTAGGTGTAGTTTCTCTGTGATGAATTTTTGACGAATGATAGGCAAGCCTAGGAGTAGGATAAGGCCTTCCACTATGCGTGGTTGCTCTTATCCATCATGCTGGTTGTCGGGGAGCTGCCGGTGGATAGCCAACTTCCCACCATTGAGAGGAAACTACCTGAGGCCATGAGGTACACCTCACTCTGGGCAACCAAAGATGCGATGAGGATTCGGGAGATAAAAGTGTTTTGGGCATTCATAGAGGCGACCTTACAAACATGGATCAACCGTAGGCCACACTTGTCCCCAACAATATATAATAGTTTACAAAGCATGGCAGAATTCAAGGCAGATATGCATAACCTGCATATCCGGGCGTGGAAGGATGCAGCCCGAGAATGGGTAAAGCTACCGTTCATTGCCATAAATGATGCAATCTTTGAAGTAATGGTGTCATGGTCCCCAGAGTGGCATGCCTTGGACTTGGTGGAACTAGAAAAGATCGCAACATAGTAGAGGAAGAGGGAAACCAAGATGTGCATCGTGAAGCTGGTGGAGAGAAACTGTCAGGAATAAGAAGCAGCCATGAAGCAGAAGGCGGCTGAGACAATAGCAATAGAGCAGATGGTACAAACCACAATGGTGCCCACTGAGGAGACTGAGGAAGGTCAGGAAATGTCCACAGAGTAGGACATATAGGGGGAGGTAGAGACACTAGAATGCATGGACCTTACAACAAAAGTGACCAACTCAAGAGGCCATGCGACAAGGAGTGGCCACCCGCACGCAAAAAGACAAAGACAATGAACACTGTGGAGGGAGACCTTGTTGACAATAGCAAACTAGTTCGTGATATCACTAAGGATGCTCTGGAACAGTTGATAACAGAGCAAACAACTGTGTTGGGGGTGCTCAGAGAGAAGTTGTAGGCATTACAGGTGTGAACCCCAAGAGTGATGACACCACACCTTGCAGAAGATATTGCTAAAGCTGAGAAGATGCTACACGCATGCACAACGAACACCTTGATGTTACCAGAAGGCGCCATCTTCGCAGAAGCCGAAGGTGACATGAGGGGCTAGGGATTGAATTTGGCCGCCCTTTCCAGAGAAACCTTCTACGAGCTGCAAGATGGGGTAATTGGTGAGCTTCGTGCCAGGGAGGGCCGTGCTCTCCAAGTCTTGAGTAAGTAGAAGGTAAACATAGAACAACTCAGCCTATAGTGCGACAGCCTGGTCGCACAAATCCAGTGATTAGTATAGGTAGTGGAGGAGGCCTATAGTAGCATTTTAGAGTTGGTTGTGCCAGCGGCAATCCCCACCATGGAAAATATTCATCAACTGGAAGTTGGAGTCCACAGGACCCAGGAGGAGGCCGTGAAGGTTCAGTTGGATTTGAACCTGTAGATCGTGGAGTTGTGACTGAAGGCGTAGTCCTCTACACCCCCGGAAGTCAGGGAGTAGTGCTGCCATGCCATTCAATCGGAGTTGAAAGAGATAGAGCAAGCTTTACAGGACTACACAGGATTGTTGGACCAGTCACTCGTCACCCTCACTTCATTATTGGAGGACCCAATGCTATAGTAGTTAGAGATAGAAGCGCGGGAATTACAGCAGGCCTATCACAATGTTTGGGGGACCATGGAGACGGTCGCCCTTACCCAGCAATTGGCCAAGATGAGGGAGGCCCAGACATTTAAAGAACAGGTGGATGCCGTATGCCAGAAAGAAGCAGGGCTTAAAGCACGCATCCAGCCTTGGCTCGAAGAAGCGTTCACAGTCATTGCCATGATCAAGGGAAAGCTGGCCTAGATGTAGGAAACATATGTGAAAATGCAAGAGGGTACCTTTGACAATGATGCATCAGAGTTGCACAAAATTGATACAGCAGATAGTGGAGGAATATGTGGTAGACATCTGCGAAGTGCAAAGATTGCAGGATGAACTTCGCACAAAGATCACCACACTGGCCAAGTGACTCGGGACGAGTCACGATGTTTGTGTTGGGGGCCTATTGGGCAGTGGATCCCCCATGTAATGGTTTTGCAGCTTAATGCCCACAATTTTGGGTAATGGTATTGAAAAGGCTCCGCGAAGTGCACGGAACTTGAGTTGTAATGAGTCAAGTCAAAGGGTTGTCCGCCCAAAAATAGTGTAAGATAATAGAAAGTGAGTTGGCCTGCCCATGGTCTATGAACCATGGGAATGTATAAAGAGAGCAAGGCTCTAAGTGCAGAAGTCAGTTTTAGTAAGCTTATTTCAGATTTGAAGTGTATGGGTTATTGAATATGATAGTTACTCTGACTCTGTAAATCTAAGTCGTAGGTAGTAGTAGTAGGAGTAGGCTCTACAACTGAGTGCACAGATGCCTGGTAAAGTCCGCAGCTATGTGCGTGGACCCCTGCAGCTGTTTGCGTAGGGTAGGAGGTGGATTGTAACTGGGAAAAGCATTAATAAAGATAAGTTGTTTTTGGAATATCGCATATATGTCGCTCTGCTTCTATTTATGCATCTGTTTAAATTTTATGATTGCACGCATGTCTACTTATGTTGAATGGTAAAGGAAAGCATTGGACCCACTTAATTTAATTCAAGATCTATAATACTAATAAACATAGTAAAGGGTAAGGAACAATCGTGCTCGTCATCCAAGTCGCATGAAGGTAGTTGCACTGAACAAGAAGCTGCGTGGAAGTAGCTCAGTGTGTAGGACTGGTTAGCGAAATTTCCAGACTTCATCAAGACATCCCTAGGGTGCGGAAGCCTAGTTCCAACACCCTCCCATACTACCTCGGGTGAGAACCTAGTTCGCACTCCGGGAACTGTTGCCTAAAGGGCCAGTAGTTTTGGGATTTGTTTGCCTAAAACACTTTTGAACCTAGGTCAGTCCCCATCAAGCTAGCACTCATATCCTCCAAAAGAATAGTTTGATGATTGATTTATAAGCCAACATGGCTACACGAAGAAAATGGGGGACTTATTTATTAATGATTAAGAGAATGTTCAACCTATTCCCTAACTCATAACTCATACCACATGCTAATAAATCATCATAGTAGGTGTTGCTAAACATGACAAAATCCACCCACGTAGCGAGGATAGGCTAGATAATGTTTGGTTATCCAGGTGGATCTCTAGACACCAGGGCATGAAAAAGGCTCAAAATGAAGGTGGAAGAAAGGTGATTAACTTGGCATCAGATCGACATGCTCATCACCTTGATTCCAACGGTGTGAATGGCACTCCAATCTGAGTCTGGATGAGGAAGATAAAGGAAGTCAAAGTTGGGTTGACTTTTGCTAACTCGGTAGGATTAATGAAGACACAATTTGGAATTTTTTCGGCAGACGGAACCCGACCAGCTCTGGCTAGATTTTGGGTGAAATTGTCTCATCGTTAAAATGACTCCTTCAACGAAAAATCTGGATTTTCAAAATGCCCATGTTGTTTTTTTATAACAAAAAAAAAATTAAAAAAAAAGGGTTGTGGGCCACCAACCCCACCACCCCAAACCATATCACAACAATGTTTAACGGAGGGGTGAGCCACTATCTCTAGACCCTCCCCCCATACCTTGCAACCACCATGCGTTAGTCGGGGCCATTACCAATAAAGGTGGGGCGGCTCTTGGGGCACGGACCCAACCTTTGACCCACCACCCATTAAAAAGGTACAAGCCATAAGGATAGGGGACAACTGAGGTTGGCGGGCCCAGCTCGACCTCCCTTCCCATTTAAAAAAATTGTTATGTAAAAAAAGGAGGAGGCAAGGTTTGACCACCCGATCTCCTCCATAATAAACGGATAAGTAACTAATCTACTAATGGAGTCTTTGTGAACTTTGCCCACCAATTTTTTTTATTTAAACTCAATTCATTAGTGCACCCAGGTAGAGGAGGAGAGCACACGTAGTTCGAGGTAGTTTTTTCAGGTGGGCCAGATTTTCACTTTGTCAGATTTTGACAAATTTTATATGGTTTCACCATTTCTTGATGCCGTGAATGCAATGGTGTTGTCCATTTCTTTATCAGAGTTCTGCATTTTTCGGCCATTTTTCAGTATGGAGGTATAAGACTCCTTTTTTGTAACTGATGCTTGTACTCTTCTTTCTCATGCCACTTAGCGAATGAAGGCTCCCCATTGATCAAACAGGGCCCGAAGGTGTAGTCCAATTCAGACAAAGTCCGTTATCAAGTTTCTTGTCTTCTTTCATGCTTTATGTGTTTCTCCTCTTCTCTTATGTGCACATTAAATTTCTATGTTTAAACTACAATTTATGCATGTAATTCTTTAATACATCTATAAACAAAAGATATTGGATCAAGTGGTATCACAACAGGTCTTTGTAGATGTGAATTGCATGTTTGTATGATAACAAGAAATAGGCTCCAAAGAGGTGAAGGGAAACTAAAGTCTTTCAATCCCGAAGCGAGGCGTGCACATCAAAGGATAAACATGGCAGATGAAGAGGCTCATCATGAAGAGGAGCGCAATTTCCGCAAAACCTTCTATACAATGGGAGAAAATGTCACTCAGTTGCTTTCAAGAGAGAAATCTAGAAGAACAAGGTTCAATGCATGGAAATGGCAGAGAAGAACCCTCTCCTTCTCCCTCCACAAGTGAAAGTTCTTCTTCCTTTCATCACCATCATCATAGAAATTCAAGGGATGCATCTAAGAAAGCTTTCTTTAAATTAGATGTCAAATTTGATCTTCCCATCTCGTGGGAGAGAAAATTGCGAAGGAGTTTCATTTATGCATTAAAGGAACAATTTTATCCCTTGGGTTATAATAAAAAGCCTTAATGGATTGGCAATACTTAAGGCAAGGCTGAGGTCAGGATGTTCAAAGCTTTACAGAGGAATTTAAAAAACAAGCACTTAATTTGGGCATTGCACTTGACTCACCTGAAGTAGTAACTAAGTATATTGGATCATTACATAGTTACCTTAGACATTCATTATTATTGTTTGAACCAACTACTATTGACTCGGCCAGTGTAAAGGCCATCCATCTTGCGAACAGGGCCAAAAATGAAAGAGATGAGCATTTCAAGAAACCACCTTTCAAGCCTCCAAATGGCAAACCCAAAGTCAAAGGAAATGGAAAGGAGAAGAGGATGGCATCAACAAAGAAACATGAAGGATAAAGGCCTTATTGCACTCACTACAAAAAGGAAGGTCATGACGACAATCATTGTTGGAAACTATACTCAGAAAAGAGACCAAAAAAGTATGGAGGAAAAGGCAAGCAAAAGACAATGGCAACTATGCAGCAAGACCTTGGATCCAATTCTGGAGATGAAGCATTGACCACATCAGCAGGAACAAAAGGTACTCTTACAACTCATGCTAATTCTAGATCACGTGAAGGCACTAGTTCAATAGATGAGTCTCTTCCTAATGAACGAAAGAGAATTGATCTATTTCATATTATAGTTATTAGAACAAAAGTGGAAACTCTATTTGATACCGGATCCCAAGCAAACTTAATTTCAAAGTCCTTGGAAAAGAAACTAGGCTTGGAAACCAAATCACATCCAAAACCATACCCACTTGGATGGATACATGATAAAGCAAAACCGAATGTAACTAAGCAGTGCAAGGTTAAATTTGTGATCGCTTCTAAGTTAGTAGATGAGGTAAAATTTGATGTGATACCATTGGATATATGTGGCATGGTGTTAGGGAGTCCATATCTATATGATAGAAAGGCAATCTTCTTCCGTCATGAAAACAAATACAAAATCACAAAAGATGGGGTAGAATATATTGTAAGGGCTCATCAAACTAAAATCAATGCCAACCTTGTAAGTACAAGACAAATGAAGATGTTGGTGAATTCCAGTAACGGTTGCATGCTTATGGTTGTAAGGGGAAAAGATGCAGAATTATCCGATGCTTTCCATGGTTATGATCATGTGCATAAAAAGGAATTATGTGAATTAATTTCTAACTATGATGAGATGTTTTAGGAACCAAGGGGATTACCTCTGAAGAGGGAAATCCAACATGAGACCCATTTGCAACATGACGCTCCTTTACCAAATATTGGCATGTACAGGATGTCGACCATTGAGATGGTGGATATCAAAAGCAGGTGCAAGAACTATTGAACCAAGGGGTCATCAGACCAAACACTTCCCCATGTTGCTCGCTGATTGTCTTAGTGCCAAAGAAATATGGCACATGGAGGATGCGCATGGATTACCGAGCACTAAACATAATCATGGTGAAAAATTGTACCCTCTTCCCCGCATGGATGACTTACTAGATCAGTTAAAGAATGCTATCTATTTCACCAAATTGGATTTCTGCAGTGGTTATCGCCAGGTCCAAATTGCAGAGCAGGAGGTGTGGAAAACCGCCTTCAAGACCAAATAGGGGTTGTTCGAATGGATGGTGATTCCATTCGGACTTTGCAATGCTCTAGCCACTTTCATGAGGGTCATGAATGATTTATTTAGGCCTTTCATTGATGAATTTGTTCTTGTATATCTAGATGATATTCTTATCTTTAGTAAAAGTTGGAATGAACATGTATTCCATGTGAAGAAAGTGCTTGATGTATTGAAAAAAGAAAAACTCTATGTAAAATTATCAAAGTGTGAGTTTGGGAAAACCTCTTTGGTTTACCTAGGTCATATTGTTAGTCATGGTCAACTAAAAATTGATCCTTCTAAAGTTGAAGCAATTTCAAATTGGCCTAATCCTATTAGTGTAACCGAGGTTCACAGATTTTTGATGCAGTACAGTATTGGAGGAGATTTATTCAAATTTCTTTTGTTATTGCAATACCTTTACACGCATTGAAAAGTGTAAAGAAAGTCTTTCAATGGGGAGGAACCAACAAAAGTCCTTCGAAACATTGAAAGAAAAGATTAGCATCGCACTGGTCTTCGCCTTACTAGATGTTCAACAACCATTCGCAATTGAGACAGACGCCAGTGGATATGCCATGGGAGTTGTATATATGCAGCAAAAGAAGCTGATATGTTACCATTTAGAGAAGTTTTCTCAGGCTGCGATAAACTATCCCACTTATGACTAGTAGTTATATCCCTTGGTCCAAAGTGTGAAAAAGTGGAAACACTACCTGATCGGAAAGGAGACCATCATCCATACAGATCATCAGCCCTTTGCAATATCTTTAGTCACAAACCAAGTTGCAACAATCTCGTCGTTTCAGGTGGATGGGTTTTCTTCAACAATTTCATATGGTAATAAAGTATAAGAAGGGCATTAGAAACAAAGTGGCTGATATGCTATCTTGCCCTCCTATTTCTGCGTCTGTTATTTTACACAATGCGTCGTTATCTTTTGAAAGTTATGCTGAACAATATGCTAACGATGATGAATTTAAGGAGATTTATGCAAAACTAACCCATAGTTCACAGGTGGACGACTATCACTTGTAGGGGAAACTATTGTATCACCTTGGTAAATTGTGCATACCCACAAGAGAAAGGGTACATGTAATTTGGGAGGCCAACACCTCCCTTGTATCTGGTCATTTTGGTGTTGAAAAAACTTTGTGTCATGTACAAAGATTTTGTTTTTGGCCTCATATGAAGAACATTTTTGACTTGCTATGTAAAGGGATGTGTGATGTGTTTTGTTTCAAAGCCCTCTAATAGAAAACTCAGGCTCTACACACGACTCCCTATTTAGAGTTGTCCATGGGAAAGTGTGTCGATGGATTTTGTAGGCGGTTTGCCTTTGTCTAGAAAAAGTCACGACTATTTGTATGTCGTCATTGACCATTTTAGTAAGGTGTGTATTTTAATGCCTTGTAAAAAGTAGATCACTCAAGAGCAGACTGCGTATCTTTTCTTTTAGTATGTTTGGGTCCATTTTGGGTTGCCCACATCGATTGTGTCAGATCGGGACTCTCGCTTTCTAGGAGAGTTTTGGACCAACTTGTGGAAGATGATGGACACCAAGTTGAAAAGAAGCACGAAATTTCATCGACAGATTGATGGACAGACAGAGGTTGTCAACCGCACCATGGTACACTTGCTGCGAGGCCATTATGGGAAACATCCTAAGTTGTGGGATGAGCATCTTCCATATGTGTAACATTCCTACAACCGAGCAGTTCACTCATCTACGCATCATTCACCATTTGAGACATGTTTTGGCTACCTGCCAAAATACCCTTTTGGTATGGTCTTTGGAAGGGAAGATGACTCTAGTGGATGTGATGACAAGGACAAAGCACATCGGTTCATTCAACGGATCTAGTTGATTCACCAAGTAGTACAGGAGCAGTTGGAGAAAAGTCAAGCTCGGTACAAGGCTCGACATGACAAACACTGATTCAACCATCAATTTCAAGTGGGAAACAAATTGTGGTTCCATATCATCAAGTAAAGGATGAAGGGGGAAGTGAAGAAGTTGCGACCAATCCAGTATTTTCCATTCACCATCTTGGAAAAGATTGGAAACAATGCCTTTCATCTCGATTTGCCGACATATATGCAAATGTACTCCATAGTGAATATGGAAAACTTAAAGCTGTATGAGCCACCATTACTTATGGACACCAAAGAGGTGGACATAGTTCCTACAGTTGATGACTTTGCACCAGAGTATCTTAATGAGTTACCTGAGCATATCATCCTTGACAGAAGAACCAGGACTTCGTGATGGGGAGATGTGGAATACCTTCGAGTTGGTTTCAATGGGATGCACCCTAGCAAGGAAAAATCACTGGAGAAAGAAAGACTAATAAAGCTTTTGGTGGTCCAAAATCTCCTCAATGGGGAGGATTGATTTAGGTGGATCTCTAGACACCGGGGCATGAAAAAGGTTCAAAATTCAAAGTGGTAGAAAGGCAATTAACTTGGCATGCGATCGAAGTGCTCGTCACCCTGATTCCAACGGTGCAAACAACGCTCCAATTTGAGTGTGGATGAGGAAGATAGAGGCAATCAAAGTTGGGTTGACTTTTGCTCACTCAGCATGATTAATGAAGACACAATTTGGGCTTTTTCCATTGGACAGAATCCATCCAACTCCAGCCAAATTTCAAGCGAAATTGTTGCCTCGTTAAAATGACTCCTTTTGCCAAAAATACGTACTTTTAAAAATGCCCATGTTGTTTTTTTATATCAAAAAATATATTAAATAAAAGGGTGGTGAGCCACCAACCCCACCACCCCAAACCATATCACAACAATGTTTAACAGAGGGGCGGATCACTATCCTCGACCCCTCCCCCCATACCTTGTAACCACCATGTGTTAGTCAGGGTCATTACTAATAAAGGTGGGTCGACCCTTGGGGCGCGGACCCAACCTTCCACCCACCGCCTCTTAAAAAGATATGGATCATAAGGAGAGGGGACAGGTCAGGTGGGCAGGCCACCCAAGGTGGGCCTAGCCTGACCTCCCTTCCCATTTAAAAAAAATGTTATGTAAAAAAAGGAGGAGGTGGGGTTTGACCGCTCGACCTCCTCCATAATAGAGAGATCATTAACCAACCCGCCAACGGAGTCTTTGTGAACTCTTCCCACCAATTGTTTATTTAAACGCATTTCATCAGTGCACCCAGGCAGAGGAGGAGAGTGCACGTAGTTCGAGGCAGGTTTTTGTAAGTGGGCCAGATTTTCACTTTGTCAGATTTTGACAAATTTTATATGGTTTCAGCATTTCTCGACACCACGAATGCAATGGTGCTATCCTTTTCTCCATCATAGTTTTTCATTTTTCGGCCATTTTTTAGTGTGGAGGTATAAGACTCCTTTTTTGTAATTGATGCTTGTACTCTTCTTTCTCATGCCACTTAATGAATGATCACCTCCCTATTGATCGAGCAGGGCCCGGAGACGTAGTCCACATCGGACAAACTCCGTTATCAAGTTTCTTGTCTTCTTTCATGCTTTATGTGTTTCTCCTCTTCTCTCATGTGCACATTAAATTTCTATGTTTAAGCTACAATTTATGCATTTAATTCTTTAATACATCTATAAGAAAAAGATCTTGGATCACTTGGCCACCCATGTTACATGCTCCACTTAATTCTGAAACCTGCTAACGAATTCCTCACTCTCGTTGTTAGACAGCATGGTGGGATAATTGTGAGCACTCTTATTGTTGTAGGTATTATCACCTTCTATAATATGTTAGGGATTCCAAAGCACGAATTTGACAAATCCTAGCATTTCATCATAGGTCCTCCTCCTCCAAAGTTGAAAGTAATAACACTTTCATCCAAGTATAGTGCAATGTTCTTAACATAGGCTAATTACCCACTCATTCATCATTTTGAATTAGAATTGTGTATTCTTTTGTAGAGTTTAGGCTTCTGTGATCCATATCAAGTTTACGAGAGATTTTTCAGTGAAAATCACATGAAATACCATTTGTCGATGCGTTTCGAACCAACCAATGTGGTTCATCGTCAGGACAAGTTGAAGAAACAGATCTAGCTGAGCATGTTAAATAGTCTGAGCAGAGCCTCCAACGGCTAATGAGGCCATGGAAGTGATCAACAGCCTAACAGATCCTAACACTGCCAGGTTAGTTGAGATCTACCTCACTTCCACCTTTTTCAGTTTTGAGGGAGAGTTCTTCGAGCAAACCTGTGGGGTTGCCATGGGCTCACCCCTATCTCATGTCGTTGCTAATATTTTTATGGAAGATTTTGTGTCCAAGGCTCTAAACGCTTCCCGGCTCTTGCCAAAGCTTTGGAAAAGGTATGTGGATGACACCAATGTCATCTAGTCTCATAGCCAAGAAGAATTAGATCTCTTCTTTGAACATCTCAACAATCAATCCTCAGCCATTAAGTTCATTAAGGAGCAGGAAGTTGATGGTTGCCTACCATTCCTTGATATTCTTATTTTTAAGAATAGTGATGATTCCCTCTCCCGCCAAGTTTTTCAGAAGAAAACGCATACGGACCAGTATATTCATGCCAGTTCCCAGCATTTCCCGGCTCAAAAGATGGGTGTTCTCAATACCCTTGCTACTCGGGCCCTAACGATCTCAGATAAGAAGAGTTTTGAGAAAGAAAAATCCCATCTCCTTGATGTCTTTGTTGAGAATGGTTATAGTAGATACATGGGTCAGAAGGCTTTCCTTAAAGCTACCAAGAATTCTCTCACTAAAAAGGAACCGAAGGAACGGATTCCAGGTGTCCATCTTCCGTTTGTTAAGGGGAGCACTGAAGATTACAAGGATTCTCAAGATGCATAACATCCCTATGACCTTTAGGCCCCTTAACACCATTCGCATGTCCCTCAGATCAGTGAAGGATCCTATCGACCCTAAAGATATGAAATGGGTATATATTATCCCCTGTTCCTGTGGGACCCCCTATATTGGTGAGATTGGTCACTCCATTAATCAAAAAATTAGTGAGCACGCAAAGGACCTTAAGCATAGGAGAGCAAAGTCTTCCGCTTTAGTTGAACATGCAAAAAAAACCAATCATCATGTTTGTATTGAGGAGGCTTGTGTTATTGCTAAAGTTTCGCACTTCCATCATCAGAAATTTAGGGAAGCTCTTGAGATTGAAAAGAGGTCGAGCAATCTCAATAGAGAGGATGGCTAGAAAATCAATAGGTGTTGGATGCTAGCACTCTCTTCCTAGTCGTTTTTTCCACCCCCCTCCTCGTTTTTTTGGCTCCTCTTATTTATTTATTTTAATTTAACATATACAATTTTAATTTTTTTTAAGATATTTAAGTTAACTTAATATTATTTTCTCGTTCTAATATATTTATTAATTCTAACTAACTTTTATCTTAACAACCTATTAATATTACTTTATATATTTATATATACATATATTATAAGAAAGGTCCTTTATATAACTAATTTCCATTTGAATACTAAATAACTTATAACTTTTAATTATTAAATAATACCTTTTTAACTAACTATTAACACCAATTAAATATTTTTATATTTTTATATATATTTTAAGGGATTGGTCACCTAATATAATAATTTCCATTAAATTATAAAAAAAATTATGACCCTCCTCCAAAAGTCAAAATTAGCCGTTGGAGGCTCCTCACACTATTTAATATGCTAAGCTCGATCTGTTTCTTCAACTTGTACACTGGCTGGTTCAAAACGAGTTGACAAATGGTATTTGATGTCAGGTGTATTCTTGTTGTGAACAAATTTTTGAGTAATAACAATGATAATTTTGAGAGTAAATGTAACACCAAACATTTGACACTACTTCCTTGTTTTGCATCTTTCCCTTTCATTCCAACTATTTAGAATTCTTAAATCCTTGCCTTAACGAGATGAATTATCAAGAGCTCTCAAAAAAATGTCTCTCTTTGTAGAGGCACAAAGATGAATTATCAAGAGCTCTCAAAAACTTGTCTCTCTTTGTAGAGGCACAAGGACTAACTTTAGTGAATTAACATCCTCTTTTCGGTACCATCTTGACAGTTCGAGAAAGCAAGAAGACACTTTCAATCTCAAGGTTAAAACAAAAGTGGGCACTTTTTCAAAGCAAAAGAGGCATTTAGTTGCATTGGAGTCTATGGCTTGGGAGTTAAGTCCATATAAATGCATAGATACAATAGGGTAGCATGAAGAGTTACCTTCAATTTAATCCTCAACGATTAGACTTAGTTGGAACTTGCACTTACTAGATTGGGAAGCAGCGAAAAAAACTTTAATTAACCCAGTAGTATAAGTGAGGTCATTTATGAAGATAGCAAAGCAATGGAAGCATTTCCCATCCCTAAATCCATATCAAATATGTCATGTTTGATTTTGCTTATAAAACCTCTAATAACTTTATTTCTTTAAAAACTCTCACGGTTGAACTTTTTCTCCAATTATATATAGGTTTTGTAAATAGTAAAATTAAATCATTCTAACTCAAGGTATAAAAGACAAAAATTCATTTAACCTTTTAACCCTCATCTCCCTAATAGATAACTCTTTCTCTATCTCTACACTTCAATGCAAATCTAAACCAAAACTTTTTTTAATATAATTTTCCCTATATTAAAAATAATATTTATATATATTTTTGATATCTATATATATTTTTTACAATAAATTTTATTAAAACCAATATAAATATTTTTTCAATCAAATCAAACCATTATCTTGTTTCATTACAGTAAACAAAACGGGATACAATTTTTATATAAGCATTTATGAGAAAACTCTAGATCTCTTTTAGTACGGTCCAAAGTTCGAACTAAAAATCAAGTTGGCTTCGTTAATCAATGGACAGATCCATTGTTAAAAGTTTACTCCAATGTATTTTTCACTACACTTCAGCTAAACTTTAAAACTACATCACTTTTCCAACATTTTATATTCATATTCAAATATTAGAAAGATTGGTCTTCACCACCTCCAACGTGGAAAGAGGTGAAATAATTGTTTAAATCTCATAGCTCCTGATTTGCGTGCACGTCCTCGAAAACCAGACATAAATGGATTAGTTGAGTTGGGTATTTAATACTTCGAAAATTAAACTGGTGTCCTGAAAACCTGGCATATTCTTGACGCAAGATAGAGCTCAACGTATCACGCGGCGTCCTTGCATGAAATTGATTCCGTATTTTTCAAGGATTTGAGAAGTTACATTATTAACAAATCCAAAATACAAGCGAAGGGCGCAGGCGCAATGCACCCGCGTTGAACTCGTCGATAAGCGCATCTGAATATTTACGTCAATCACATGGCTAGCGCACACTGTGAATCCAAGAAGGAAGAAAGCTTCTACATTCAGAATCCATGAAGGTAACTGAGAAGCAAATGGGGTTTTCCATTAATGCAAGGAGACTATGAAATTTTGCAAAGTATTTTGATAACGTCATCGTTATCCATGGGCAAATTAATGAATAGAAAAACTTTCTCAGGAAATTATGCGATATAATCTTAAGCTATCGCTGGTTCGATATACCTTCAGTGTGATACACACAATACAGCGCTGGGAGAAATTAGCGCTTACATAAGCCTTACAATAAGCACACCTTCCTGTCATGGATTCCTTGGAATCCAGATTATGAATTTCCTCTATAAATTCATCGAATTTTTCATGGGCCAATTAAGGCAGAGTGTCTGATAATGAATGGTTGCTTTTTTGGAATAGTTCGATTAGGGTTTGATGATATATGAGTAAAAAATGGCCTATAAATTGATGTTGGCGTTTGTCCTATTCATAGATATAGTTTCAGAAATCAAGAGCGGCACAGTACTGAATTCAGGAAATTCTCATGGGAGGATCTTGTCATCAGTTTGGCGATCATTACAGGAAGATCCAAAAAATGTTGCCACAAATTCCATGGAGGAAAGCTTGAGTGTAGACCGAAGATCTTTGGATTCGATCAACGGTCTGGATCGGTCTGGGTTCAACGCGATGCAAAGACGAGCCATTGATGATTGCCAGGAATTATTGCAGCGAACTTCGGACCTTGTTACAGAATGCCTGTGGAAGATGAAAAGCTATACAGGAAAGTATTTGAAACGGAACCAGACGATCTATATGCAGACTTGGGTTAGCGCAGCTCTCACTAATCAAGATACATGTCTGGAAAGCCTGAAGGAGGCAAACATAAGCCTCAAGAATCTCTCGTTGGCCAAAAGTATTTCAAACACCTCGCGGTCTGTGAGTAATTCATTGCGTTTATTGAGGAAAATTCCTCTGAGCGATGGTAATAATCCTCAAAAGCTTAAAGTCCACAATCGTCTTCTGGGAGAGCGCCATGTGCATTTTGAGGATGATTTTAGTTCACATTATGGACCAATAGAGAATGGTTTCCCTTCTTGGATGTCAAATGGTAATCGAAGAAGGCTTCTACAAACCAGCACTAATGATGGTGGAGTTTCGGCGGACGGTATTGTGACGGTGGCTCAGGATGGCAGCGGTAATTACACGACCGTCACTGATGCTATTAATGCTTCTCCAAATAACAGCGTAGACACTTATGTGATATATGTTACAGAGGGTGTTTACCACGAAAACATAGCGATAGCTAAATATAAAACGAATATCATGTTGATTGGCGATGGTATAAACACCACTGTGATTACTGGAAATCGAAGCGTTGGGGATGGATGGACTACGTTTAATTCTGCAACACTAGGTAAGTTTCTACATGCTGATGTTGAATTTTTATGTTGATGGTAGATTTTAAAATATTTGAAAAGCTCAAGGATAGAAGATGATGTTGATTTTAAAATATTTTTAAGGATAGAAGATGATGTTGATTTTAAAATATTTTTCAAATTTAGGATTAAATAGATGGTTTTAGATATTTAAATATATTTGAAATTTAATAAATAAAAATTTATTTTTATCAAATCCAACTCATTAAATTTCTTAAATATTCCAAAAAATTATAATCAATTAAAGTAATTGCTGAGACTATATTCTAACTACAATACCCTTTATTTGATTGCTTCATGCTTTGCCTACTTGGAACAATAAAGTGAAGACTTATATTCATAACCTACAAAGTTCCTGTCATGGCTCTTCTCCTCAGGGATGGAATTTGTGATTTGACTGTCCAATACAATTAGAAATTTTCTCGCATCAATATTATGGGTCAAAATGATAAAAAGTAATAAAAATATTAGAATGGTGGAAATTCAAATTTAACAACTGTTTCAAGTTTGAAATTCTACCATGGTCTCCCTTATTAAGCGTTAAATTGGCACAATTTAAAATATTAGAATGGCAGAAACCATCAAATTCAAATTTAACAAGTAATTCAAGTTTGAAATTCCTACCATGGAGAATTTAACAAGTGCTTCAAGTTTGAAATTCCTACCATGGTCTACCCTATTATGCATTAAACTGGCACAATTCAAGTCCTGCAACTTTTTTTTGTCACTCCACTATTGACATTTAGATTCGTTAGGGCTTCACATTTCCTACTACTCAAAGTTAGAATCCTCATAGATACAATTTGGTCATCAGAGTTTTATATCCTCATAGATACGATATGACCTCAATGAATGGCTTTCTTCCTTTTATAAACCAGGGTCTTTCATACATTCTCATACCTATGTTGGCTTTGCATTGAACCTTTCATTGATTTTTCTAAAGCGAGTGGATGGAAAAGTTTAAAATATAAAGTACATTGGTTTATTTAGATTCTGCAAAATTAGATGTGGATATTTTTTAAAATTAATATAGATTTATTTTAAACCATGTTTATTTTTTTTATGAATTTATTATTCAAATATTTATATAATTATTTAAGATAATTTTAATTTAATTTATATGAAAAAAATTTCAATTTTAATAAAAGATCAACAGATAATATATTATTACATTAAGATGTAAAATAAACTTTTAAAGTCACAAAATGTATAATTATATTATATTATACAAATTAAAATATCATTAAATATTTACTTTTATCGTGAATGTTTTATATTTAATTAAATTTAAAATATCATTAAATATTTTTTTTATTGTGAGTAGAATTTACAAAATATATGTAGAAAAAATATTTTACCTTAAGGTCTCGAGCTGCAAAATTACTCCCACTACCTTAAGTTCAGCTGATACAGTCATCATTTCAATATAGATTCAAAGGTGTCTGAACGATCAAACAAATTATATTAATTTACTCGTTATAAAATAAATTGTAATAATTTATTTTGTTATTGGTATTTTAGTTTATGTAATTTATTAATATTAAATAAAATATGTGTTTTCGAATGCAATAAACTGACTCTTTAT
>APFE030647297.1:66896-93953 GCA_000404065.3 Pinus taeda
ATTAAAACTAAGTGATAGATTTGATTACCAATACTTAACTTCTAAAAGAACTATCTAACTAGCTTAGCATTAGCCTTTTATTCATTATAGAGAAGGTCGACCCCAAAAAGGTCTTGTGAAAAAGTATTTAAAAGACCAACACGAATCCAAATAAACTTAAACGCAGAAATTCTGCAAAAACAGTGGAATCATGAAATAACTGCCTTAGATTGTCATCGTTTTTATGTGATAATTCCACCATCCTTGCTGTCAGTTCCCGGTTTCAGGAAGAATTTCATCAGGTGCTTAGGTTTTGCCGAATTTAAGCCTCTATTATTGCCCCAGTTCTCGGTTTCAGGAAGAATTTCATCAGGTGCTTAGGTTTTGCCGAATTTAAGCCTCTATTATTGCCCTAACCAACTTAGGTTTTGCCGAATTTAAGCCTCTATTATTGCCCTAACCAACCATTGGTAGTCATTAGGTTGGAATTTCAAAACAAAACCACCCACCATCAAATTTGACTTCCCCACCTTTTTTTCACATTTTCAACCAATAATTTTGATGATTTTGTATATATTTGTTTCACTTCCCCAACCATTTTCACAGTTTCAACCAATAATTTTCATGATTTTGTACATATTTGTTTAACTATAATTGACGGCAAATGACCCCGTTACTTCCCCGTCAAATTCCATCCCTAATCGCAATACTAAAATTCATTTTGTAATTGTAGCTGTAGTTGGGCTAGGTTTTCTCGCTCGCGACATCACATTTCAAAACACGGCAGGTGCAGTGAAGAGTCAAGCCGTTGCTGTACGTGTGGGATCAGATCTATCGGCATTCTACCGTTGTAGCTTCGAAGGCTACCAAGATACTCTGTACGCACATTCTTTCCGCCAATTTTACAGGGAATGCGACATTTATGGAACCGTAGATTTCATATTCGGCAACGCTGCTGTGGTGTTCCAGAACTGCAATCTTCTGGGCAGGATGCCACTCGCCGGCCAGGCTGTTGTCTATACAGCTCAAGGCAGGATAGACCCAAATCAGAATACTGGAACCTCTATACACAATTGTAGAGTCACTGCTGCGCCTGATCTCGTTCCTGTGGTGAGCTCTTTCCCAGTATACTTGGGGAGGCCATGGAAACTCTACTCTCGTACAGTTTATATGCAGTCTTTCTTAGACAGCTTGATCCAACCGGCAGGTTGGTCTGAATGGACGGGAACCTTTGCCTTGAGCACATTATATTATGGAGAATACATGAACACGGGGCCCGGGTCAAATACTACAAACAGAGTTCAATGGCCTGGTTATCATGTGATGAGCGTTTCTGATGCTCAGAATTTTACAGTGTCCCCATTCATTTCTGGCGACGCATGGCTACCAGCAGCATCTGTGCCCTACGACGGTGGCTTGAATTAAGCATAATCAGCTACATATTTTCAGCTACAACTATCCTCCTCCAAAATTTCATGTCTCGAAACATGCTAGAAAATAAAATTGTCAAAAACATTTTAGGTTTGATTCCTGTAAAACAAATAAAGCCGAGGTAGGGGTCAATATAAGCCTCCTAACATCATTTTTTGATCATTGACCATTGTGTGTTACCATTGCCAGTGAATTCAATGCCATAAATGTAGATATGGAACACGGTAAACAGTATCATAACCTGTATTTCTGAACTGGATTGTAAGCTTGGAGCATCCAACGTGGAATACAACCGCAGTTTTTAATGCTTATTAGCGTAGGGTTGGAGCACCCAACTGGGAATACAACTGCAGTTGGATGCTTTTTAGCAGCCGAAATGTGTACCATTATAACTATGTTTTTGAAAGGAATTTTTACATATTTTATAAAAATGAGTGATAGTATGATTAGACTAAATTTATATTTTGGTTATTAAGTATTTGTTAAATTTAATAACACTAGCTTACAACAGATATGATGCTATTTCTTTTGTATGTGCACTTGACAAGGACTAGCGTTATGCATACCGACTTCTATTTTGTATGTTCACTTAATGAAATGAGCAATTTGACATTTATAAGGCCAGTCAGCGAAAATAAGGTCTTTCATAAAACATAGCATTTATGAGAGGAAAATTTTAAGTAATTATTTACATAATTAAATTAAATTTTGTCATATTAATATTTTTATATAATCATACATTTTGAAAGAGAAATAATAATGCAAAAGAAAAATGTGCATATAATTTTTTTTCACAATTAACCATTAATAAATGGTTGCTTAGTATTTTTAAATTGAGATTATGGTTAATTAAGTGTCAAGTTAGATATCCAAGGTTAAATCAACATGGCTACATGAATTATTTTATTAATGTAAAAGAAAATTGTGTGCATAAAAAAGAGTTTTTCACAATCAATAATTAGTAAATAATTTTCTATTTTCTTTAAATAGAGATCATAGATCATTGTTAAGGCATAGATCAAAGATAACATGAATTGTGAGATTACAATATGTCTAGAACATATCATGATTGTCATATTAGATAACTATAAATACATCCTAAACAAACACACTAAAAATATCAATTAGACCTAAAGACATATGAAACAAAGTTAACCTTAAGTAAATATTAAGTTTTTAAATATCTTAACATCCCCCATTAAGAACCACTTGGAATAGCATTGAAGGATTTACAAAGGTATTACAATGCTAGAAGGAGGCATTAGAGTCTATCCCTTTTTAATGACAAATTTCTAAACCCCTAATAGAGATCGAAGTTTGGAAAACTTCACTTTTATAAGATATTTTGTCAAAATGTCTACAACTTTATCATCTATAGGGAAAAATAGCACTTCAAGAACTTGATGGAGATTGAGCTTCTTGACAAATTCCATTTGTAGCTCAATATTCTTTCTACATTGATGTTGACCTATAACTTTGGTCAACTTGATGGCACTCTAATTGTGACAATAGAGGGTGGTCGAATGTTGTTGTTAGAATCCAAACTCTAAAAGGATATATTGAAGCCAAAAGGATTACTGAATTGAATTAACCACTACTGTTAGGCTGATAAAATCTCATGTAGCGAATAAGACAAGCTCTCCCTAGACTCAATGGTTGAATCTAGTCACAAACAAACAAACAAACTAGTAAATCTTTCCCTAGGTTCATTTCTATTGAATCGTAACAAAGAGTAATAGGATATGAAATCCATGCCTTTCAAACGAAATGCTTGGTGAATATCCTTGCTATGGTTTGAAGCAACTTCCAAATGTTGAGAATCTAGACTTGCAAATACACTAACAAACATAAGATCAAAGGAACATGTTATATACATGATTCAATATGACCTATACTAGTGATAAAAAAGACTAGTACTCAATACAATTACCTAGTATGGTCGCCAATTTGTTAGGCAAATAAAATCTCGTCTTATGGACAAGAAAATGTCTCCATAGAGTAAATGACTGAATCTAGTAACAAACATATAGACTAGGAAACATTTCCCTAGGTTCGTTTCTATTGAATCATAAGCAAGAGTAACAGGACATGAAATCCATAGCTTTCAAAAATAATGCCTCATGAAGATCCTTGCTATGTTTTGATGCAACTTCCGAATGTTGAGAATCCAGACCTACCAATACACTAACAAGCACAAGATCAAAGGCGATGATATATTCCAATACGACCTATACTAGTGATCAAGGAGACTCATGCCTAATATAATTGCCAATGGAAAAATGAAAGTAAACAACATCCATTATATCAGATCCAATGGACAATATAGTGAGAAAGAAATACTCTTTTGTATTATAATTGAATGAAAAGGAGAGATATAACCTATCCCCTTTCAATAGTCTCCAATACTCCCTTATGTAACAAGCTCCAACCTCAATTTGACAACATAAGTTTATATCAAAATTCAAACCCTTCACCTCTAGTTTGTGCTAAATTTATAGGCCAAGAGGAGGAGGTTTGAGATCCCCTAACTAAGGATCAAATCCAAAAAGATGGGGATTAGGGTTCCATAATGGGAGGGAATAGATTCATGAACCATGGGATGAGGCCCAAATAGGTAGGGGCTTAAGTCATTGTTGGTATAATATTCCCCAAAAAGGCTTCTAGAAATTGGTTTTTATTTTACATTCTTTTAAGGGTTTGTTATAGACATATTTGGGTACTGCAACCCCAATCTCATATGTCCATAAACCAAGGGCTTCTAAGCCCATAAAAGTGTTGTTTCATACCCTAAAGGAACAAGGTCAGTTGATTACATCATCTCCCATAAGTTCTCCTTGAAAAACTACTCAGAACTGGTCAAAACTAGACCATACAGATTACTCAGTGCTAAGGGTGTGATGCATCTCAAGTACTACATGTAGAAAGTGTGATGCATACTAAAAATCCCTCTTGCAAGGTGTGATGAGAAAGAGTAGACAAATGGCAGAGGGAGTTGGCTAGGTGGAAACCCAGAGAATCTTCTAGCAGCTGCCCATTTGACACTTACCTCTCTGAATTCGCCCAGGGATGGGTAAGAGATCATGAAATCTCCAAGTGGAACCAAGAACTATCAGAGAAATGACACTAATAAAAATCCCAGAAGCTGACTCACCCACCTGCAAATATCTATATATGGATCCCTCATCCTAGAGATCCAGAGGCTGGAATTTTGTATCTTGTAAGGAAGTGTTATTGTTTTATCTGCGAAACATCATAGTGTTGGGTGATTTAGCTTTTCATGAGGTGAAGAGGGCTTTCATGCTGTGAGGATGGCACTGGGTCAGACCAATTCGCTGTAATCCTCTCTTCTACTACTTCTGTCAATAAAGCTATTTGATTTTTCCTCCATATTCTTGTATATATCTGAATCTTGTATTGATATATGCATTTGTATTGTTAATATACATCTGATCCTATATTGTTTATGGTTATAGATCTCCATGTTTTAATGGTATTATGCTTCTTTGACTCTACAGCTGCTCCTCGAAGTAGGACAAGTAAGGAAGGAGTGGCAAAGCTCTGTCAAAGGAGGGAGGAAACAAGTAAGGATCCAAGTGAAAGACTGAGGTTGGTACTCTCTGCTTCTCTCTCATCTATCTCTCATAAAGGAAAATGCAGGTAAATTTAGTTTGTTTGTTTCTAAGATAGCTACCCGTCTTAATGGTACTAGCAGCTCTAAATGGACACTAGTTTTCCCGATAACGGGGTTGACACACCTTTTAATGGAAGAAAAAATGGAGTATTATGTAGACTGCAATGATCATAACTACATTGGGGTAGGTAATTTCTATGAAAAGTGTGACAATGCTTGAAATTAGGTTTTTAAGAAATGTAATCTAGAATTATTATTGTTTTCAGAATCATTTTTTTTTCAAACTTGTAGGGGATTTCTAACAAGACTTCATTATATAGTGAGAGATCTAAATTTAAGGTCATTTTCCTAATGTTGAAAATTTTTTGTGTAATAGACTACTCCCTAAAGTTAAAAGTTAGAAAAGGTGTTTGAGGACTGAAGCACTTGATCATGAAAAAGTTTGGATTAGAGACCAGCTAGTTGGAGACCTGAAACAAATAATAAAGGATTATAGTACAATATTTTCATATAATCATCACTGAGGTAGGGATTCCCATACTCAAAGTACAAGTATATCAACGAAAAAGTATGAAAAAATACAAATATTCATCAATAATAAATTTAGTATGTATGCAACCATCAAATTTGGATCTATATTTACAATCATAATATTTAAAAACTCCACACATATTGGATGGATGAAATTAGATACACAGTCTTGATCTTCATCTCTATCGATTCATAGTACGAATCTAACCATGTGTGTGAATGTCTCGAAGTTGAACATCATAGAAACCACCAGATTACTGGCCAATGATGTGAACTGTTAACAAGTGTGAAAGAAACCACCAATAAAGAAAATGGTTCTCAAGGTACTCCAATACAATATATGAGGTGTGAATAAATGTCTTAAAGTTGAACACCCATAGAATCATTTGATTGAAGGTTAATTATGAAAACTTTTCATCGAAAGCTAGAAATCTGCCATCGGGTATGCAGGCTCGAAGGTACTAAAGGAGGTTTCTACACCAACTTCCTATATAATGAGCTGAAGTTGATAGGAAGTGATCCATCGGAAGAGGACTTATGACATGAAACTCATGTCAAGTTTTGAGTGATTCGAGACTGACTTAAGGATGGCTGACGTGATTGAAGAGTATGATTTGCAAGGTAATTTTGACTGAGGTTCAAATTCTCTTGAACATATTGGTAACATGAAAATTTTACTTGGCAACATTTGACTGAAAAAAAATATTAAGAACCATTCTCAATACTTTCAATGAGGTATGATCAACAGAGAAAAATGGATTTCCCAACACAATTACAGAAGTGAAAGAGTTTCATGTTCAAGAGTGACATACTACCTTTTCACAATACAAAAATAAATGTTTCTTTCCCATTTCGCCCCACTATTACTAGAAAGTACCTCTTTATTTTTATGCAAACTTGAGGAGGATAACATGTGATTGTCATGTAGGTTCATCCTTTGGATAAGTCCTTCAAAGTATTTCTAATTAATCCTAGGAACGAGCGGTTCAATCTCATCATGATTAACAAGTCCTATGTTGTTTAATTTTACAATTCGAGTATAGGGGTAACTCGACTCTATTGGGTGTGGTTTTTTACCTATTTTTTACACATTCTTTCGCCTATTTTGACCTTTTTGTACTCCAAGCATGTGCCCTTATATGACCAAAATCTATCTTTTCTTATCTTTTTAACCCATTTTACTATCATGTTACTTTGTTGTATTTTACCAAATAATATGAGGCTTTATTCTTTTTTTGTGGCTAACTAGGAGAGCATTAAAGAAGTATTTTGGGAATTTCATCTTTTTTAGGTGATGGCTCATGTGAAGAAGCTATGAAGCAAATAGGCAACAAGGTTTAACTATAGGAAACGATAGAATAGTTTGTTGTTACACCCTAAGTGTTGTTACAGACCGCTGCTATATACTAGGTGTTGTTACACGTTGCTACTGTTACAGGTTGTTTGATCTGAAAATCACCCTTTGAGTGATCTCAATTAATTAATTATTGAATGAAGGTATTATAGACTCATGTGCTGGTGTGTGTCTATGTTATTTTAGGCAATGGATCGATCAGATTGCAAAACACAAAGACACTAAGAAATGGAAAAAAGTAGAGAAATACAGTAAGCAAATACAAGAACACAAAAATTAATAAGGAGTTCACCCTATCTTCCAGGGCTACGTCTCTAGTCTAGCTCTTAGTGGTGGCCTTCTTTCATTTTTTCTTTAAAGCAGAGAAATACTATGAGGAGCTCAATTTGAGTCTTCTGAAATAGAATTGCTTGGTGGGGTGGATCTTGATTCCCCAAGCCTCTAGAGTGCACGGAGTCTTTTCCTTACCAGCTCTTGACCTCTTCGGTCTACAATAAGAGGAGCCCAATATGGTACTCGATTCCTAACAGATCCCCTCAGGGGTGGCTTGAACCTCTCAAGCTCTCTGGTGCTTGACGTTGCCTGTGGTCAGCTCAGACCTCTGTCTTTCTGCTTTTGCTTCACAATCTTTTCTTCGTTTTCTCTATCTTCTTCCTTTTTCTTTTCTTTTCCATATTCGGTGTCTTCTTCTTTGTCTTTTCATGGCTTTAAAGCCAATCGATCTCATGACTGCTCGATTCCCCTTCCCCTCCATCGGATCACCTGCTACTGTTCACTTGGAATTCCATGTCTTTGCATCGTGGTCATCGGCTCACAGGGAGTGGCCACATGTCCTCTTGCGAACTACACTGGCTTCCTTGACAGTTCAGTTCTTCGATTACATTGTGGAATGAGTCATCTTCCATCTCAGCAGTTAAATCGGACCTCAAATTGTTATAGACTGTGACTTAATCCCCTATTGAATCTGGTTCTTTCATCGGGTGCATTCTCAGCCATTAAATCTGGGACCTCCAGATCCAATGCCATTTTCTCATTTTGCATGGTCTACTTGCTCAATCGTTAGCGTGCAATGAGCGGTGGTTTTCTCTCTCCTCTTCTTGCCACATGTTGGGTGCTGAGTGGAATTGCGCATCAGAAACTACCTCTTTTTCCCAATCCAGGCTTCCCATGTGCCAGTCTCACCTCATGCGCAGTTTCCATGGGCCTCGATCAGTGTGCTTTCATCGAGGTCCTCATCATTCCACGCTGGCTATCAACTGCGACTATTCAAAGGTTTTTTTGATCACTCTATACCCTTGAATTTGAAGTTTTGTTCAGATATGATACAGTCATGGTACTTTGATTATTCTTCATGGATCCAATTCCGATCACGACCTTCCCACTGAAAAAGCTTTTAGACCACCAAAAGGTGGTTTTCAAGCATTGACTAAGTGAGGGTACTGTTGTCTCACTTGTCCAATCTCAATCCACTTTGCACTGCTCGGCTTTGAACCCTTGATACCTACTGTAAGGTACTCAACATATCCTCTGTGCATCATCCTCACCTTCCTGTCCAGAACTGTGTCTTCCTGCAATTCATTAACATATTCAGGTAGCAAGTCATCAATAGAAGGCAATTGAATCTACTCTTCAAGATCCTCAATTAGAGAGGGTTCAAACAATCTCAAGCAACCTGCATCTACGACTGAGTAGATGTGCATGTAAGCTGGTAGATTAAGGTGAAAAGCATTCTCACCAATCTTCTCAAGTATTTTGAAAGGTCCATACCTGATAGGATTTAGCTTTTTACCTTCACCTTGCATCATGTCTTTGCTGATGTACAGCTAGACTTGGTCACCAACTTGGAAACTATGCTCCATCCGATGATTTTCCTGCCTAGCCTTGTATTTGGCTTGGCTCTTTTCTAGTTGTTCTTGTATTTCTTGGTGGATTTCCTAGATTTGTTCAATGAACCTAGTTGTCCTGTCCACATCACTATGTCCCTCAACTATGGTTCCTTTACCAAAGACAAAATCCAAAGGAGACCTTGGGGTGAAACCAAAACAGGTCTCAAAAGGAGATCTCTTTATAGAAGAATGTTTTGCTCTATTGTAAGCATGCTCCACATAACAAAAATTTTCATCCCAAAGCTTAGGATGTTTGCTGAAATATCCTCTAAGTAACTAGATCACTATCATGTTAACTTCTTCTATCTGGCCATTAGTTTGTGGATGAAAAGTTGTGCTCTCCTTCAATTTGGTGTCCATCAGTTCCCACAGACTTGACCAAAACTTCCCCACAAATCAGGTGTCTCAATCAGATACAATGGAAGTGGGTAATCCAAAATGAACCCATACATGTTCAAAGAACAGTTTTGAGGTTTGTTCAGCTGTAATTTGTTTATTACAAGGTACCAAAATAAACATTTTACTGAACCTATCCACAACAACATATAGATAATCATGACCTTTCCTAGATTTAGGCAGTCCTCCAACAAAATCCATGGTAACACTTTCCCAGGGCTGAGAAGGTATTGGTAATGGAGTGTACAAGCCTAGTTTTCTATTGTTGGGCTTGCTTTTAGCACACATAGTACACCCACTTACATATCTAGGAACTGTCTCATTCATTTTTGGCCAATAAAAAATTCTTTGCAGTTGTGCAACTATTTTACTTACCCCAAAGTGACCTAATATTAGAGTGTGCTTCTCTAATCATCTTTACTCTCTCAGTTTGTGGAATGCAAAGTTTCCCACAATGCTACAAGAGTCAGTCCTTTACATGATAATCCAATTCTTCTACCCGTTTGCCTTGACTGAAAGTTGCATATACCTCTTTGAAATCTATATCTTGAGAATATTGTTAATTGTGGCTTTCATGTAGCACATAATTATGTTTAAGCATAGTAGATGCATTTATAATGGGTCTGGATAACATGTCTGCAACTTTGTTGTGTATGCCCTTTTTATATCTGATGACTAAATGAGACTCTTGTAGAAAACTCATCCATCTATAATGTTTGGATTGCTACAACTTAGTTTGGGAGTGTAGATATTGAAGTGGTTGATGATCAGTATGTATTATTGTCTCTTTGCCCATTAATTAATGTTTCCACTTTTTCACACTCTGAACTAATGCATACAACTTTATCATATGTAGGATAGTTAACTACTGCAGGATTAAAAGTCTCAGAATGATAACATATGGGTTTATCGTGCTGAGTCAACACTACTCCCATGGCATAGTCACTGGCATCTGTTTGGATCTCAAATGGTCTTTTCAGATCAAGCAGTGCTAGTACAGGTGCTGTGCTAATCTTTTCTTTCAAGGTGTTGAAGGCTTTCTGATGTTTGCCTCCCCACTGAAACACCTTTTTTAATCTTGTTAAAGCATGTAAGGGAGTTGTAATTGAGGAAAAGTTAGAATTGAACTTCCTCCAATGTTGTGTTGTCCCTAAGAAGCTTCTCACTTCTGTAGCAGACTTGGGTTTAGGCCAGTTTACAATGATTGCCACTTTAGAGAGATCTATCTTCAATTCACCACCCCCTACTATATGACCCAAATAATTTAGAGATGTTTTGCCAAATTCACATTTTGATAGTTTAACATGAATTTTTTCTCTTTTCAAAACATCTAGTGTCTGCTTAACATGCTTTAAGTGTTCTTCCCACATTTTACTAAAAATCATAATGTCATCCAGATACACTATAACAAAATCATCATGAAAAGGTTTGAGTACAACATTCATTAATCTCATGAAAGTAGCAGGAGCATTGGTTAAGCCAAAAGGCATAACTAGCCACTCATACAATCCCTGCTTTGTTTTCAAAGTAGTCTTCCATGCATCTTGTTCTGCAACTTTGACCTGATGGTATCCATTGTGCAAGTCTATCTTGGTGAAATAAAGAACTTCCTTCAATTGATCTAAAAGATCATCTATGTAAGGGGATAACGTTTTTTAATTTTTATCTTATTTAGTGCTTGGTAATAAATGCGCATTCTCCACGATCCATCTTTCTTTCTCAACAAAACGATTGGTAACCCACATGGTGATCTGCTAGGCCTGATGAACCCTTTCTCGAGCAACTCCTGCACTTGCTTCTTGATTTTAGCATTCTCTGAAGTAGACAACCTATACATTCCAATGTTAGGCAAAGGAGCATCTTGCTACAAAATAAATCATGTACTATTTCCTTTTTGGGTGGCAGACCTTTAGGTTCTTGAAACAAGATATCATACTCTGAAACAACCTTTTCTAAATCAGTTTGTTGTTTAGCATTACATCCCTCAAATACATTGTTTTTTTTGGTTTCTTTTACTTTACAACCATCAGTAAGAATTGTTTGCATGAATTTATCATTCTTTTCATCTGCCCTGAGTTTATGAAAGTATAATTATTCTTGAGCTTATGAGCTCCTACAAAGTATTCGATTCCATCTTTAACAAGCAGATACTTGTTCTCAGCTCTATAGAAAATAGCTTTTATATCATACAAGTAAGGACTTCCTAAAACAATTCAACATATATCCAAAGGAATTATGTCTAACTCAACCTCGTCTACAAATGCTGACCCAAAAGAAAACTTGAGTTTGCACTGTCTAGTCACTTGTAGTTGTGCTTTATCATTCAACCATCCTAATGGGTATGGTTTCTTGTGAGCTCTAGTTGACAATCCCAATTTCTTTACAATTGCTTCAGAGATTAAATTTACTTGTGAGCCACTATCGAACAGAGTATCAATCTTTTGATGTTTGGAAATAACTCAAATATGGAAAAGCTCATTTCTTTTTCTCTCATTCTCTTCATCAGTAATAGATTGTGGAGAATTACTAGTAGATGCTTTAGAATTCTTACCTTTTATACCTATGGTTGCAATGTTTGTTTCATCTCCCGAGTCTGACCTCAAATCTTTCTGAATAGCTAGAATAGTCTTCTTCTTCTTGCCCTCGAATTTCTTAGGTCTCAGCTCTAGATACAGAATCCAACAATGCTCATCCTCATGCCCATATTTTTTACAGTGGGTGCAGGAAGCCTTGATTTTCAATGCAGTGTTAGCCTTCCTTTCCACTTCTTCTTTCTTTTCTCCTTGCTCCTGCTTGTAGTGGGCTGGGATGGTCCCCCAGCTTCTGGATTTCCATTCTTTCCTCTAGCTTCTAGATGAGTAGCTTGTATAGATACCTCATCTATACTAGTGGGATTAAACATGAGGATGGTATGCCTCATGTAGTTGTGTAGACCACCAATGTACTTCAAAAGAGTCTCTGGTGAGTCTAATGAGATTCCTAGAATTAATGCTCTCTTTATAAATTCTTGAGTGTACCCTTGCACACTTTGCCCTTTCAACTGCTGAAGAGTTTGCCAACTCATCATGGCTTGTTGCATGTAGGCCAATGGATAGAACTACTTTTTGATCAAAGACACAAATTCATTCCAGATAGAGATAGTCTTACCATGTCTTTTCATGTGAGCTTGGGTTCCGCCTTCCCACCAAACCAATGCAGTGCCTCCAAGGCGTAGGCTTTCCAGCTGAATCTTGCTCTTGTCTGAGTCGATGTTCTGCACTCTACAATAAACATCGATTTCTCTAATCCAATTGTCCAACTTTTCTGCATTTAGCTCTCCATCATATATAGGCAAATCAACTTTAACATCTAGCTTGATCAAAGATTCTTTCTTGTTATGTACAAGGCTATTAGGAGGTGTGAGAAAGCTTTCCTCTTTCCCTTTTCCTTTTGAGTGGTCATGGAAATGTGATTCATCTTCTCCTTTGTCTTGTTTAGAGCCTGATGAATCTTCATCCTTGTGTTTCCTAAAGTCGTTATACATTTCTTCTACCATGGATTTTATGGCTAGGAAACTTTCTATGAATTGAGGGTCTGGACCCATAGGACCTTCCTCTGACATTGTCTTCTGAGGATAGACTCTTCCAATTTTAGGATTAGTTTCGACCAACTCTCCTTCTCCTAATTTGAGCTTTATCTAGTGAGCATTCATAGCTAAACCAACACAAGCTTGTCTAACCTTAACAACCTAAAGCTCTAATACCTCTTGATCTGAAGATCACCCTTTGAGTGATCTCAGTTAATTAATTATTGAATGAAGGTGTTATAGACTCATGTGCTGGTGCGTGTCTATGTTATTTTAGGCAACGGATCGATCTGATTGCAAAACACACAGACATTGAGAAATGGAAAAGAATAGAGAAATACAGTAAGAAAATATAAGAACACAACAATTAGTAATGAGTTCACCCTATCCTCTAGAGTTACATCGCGGGTCCAGCTCTCTGTGATGGCCTTCTCTTATTGTGTCCTTAAAGCAGAGAAATACAATGAGGAGCTTAATCTGAGTCTCCTAAAACAAAATTTCATGGTTGCGTGGCTCTTGGATTCCCCACGCCACTAGACTGCACAAACTCTTTTCCTTACCAGCTCTTGATCTCTCTGGTATACAATGGGAGGAGCCCAATATGGTACTCGATTCCTGATAGGTCCCCTCAAGGATGGCTTAAAACTCTCAGGCTCTATGGTGCTCGGCACTGCCTGTGGTTAGCTCAGCCCTTTGTATTTCTGCTTTTGCTTCACTGTCTTTTCTTCGTTTTCTCTGTCTTCTTCCTTTTTCTTCTCTTTTTTGTCTTTAGTGTCTTTTGCTTTATCTGTTCATGGCTTTAAAGTGAATTGATCTCATGACTCCTCAATTCCCCTTCCCCTCCGTTGAATAGCCTGTTGCTGTTCACTTGGAATTCCCTGCCTTTGCGTCATGGTCATCGGCTCACAGGGAGTGGCTAGTTGTCCTCTCGCAAACTGTGATAGCTTCCTCGTCAGTTTGGTTCTTCGGTTACATCATGGAATGAGTCATCTACCATCTCAGCAATCAAATCGGACCTCAAATTCTTATAGATCGCAGCTTAATACCCTATCAAAGCCCGTTCTTTCATTGAGCACATTCTCAACCGTTAGATCTAGGGCCTCCAAATCTGACACCATTCACTCATTTCACACTGTTGACTTGCTCGATTGTTGGCGTGCAATGAGTGGCGAATTTCTCTCTCCTTTGCTTGCCACCAGTTGGGCGCTGAGTGGAATCGCTCATGTTTCTCCAAATCTTCTTACCACCCAAGGGTGCCCCCAGTATATACCACCAGTTTTTGGAGCACAGGTGTCGCCTTTAGCCTCTTGCACTTTTCCCCATAGTATTTCCAGCTTCCATGCGATTGAGCACTTCGAGGCCTTTCCATTTCGAGGGGTTTTTCCCAGTGATGTGCGATTAGCGCTAAGCGCTAATCTCACATCAAAAACTTCCTCCTTTTCCCAATCTGGGCTTCCCAGGTGCCAGTTTTGCCTCTTGCGCAGTCTCCATGGGCCTCGGTCAGCGCGCTTTGACCGAGGTCCTTGTCATTCCACGCTGGCTGCCAACTGCCATTGTTCAGAGGTTTTTCTGATCGCTCTGTACTCTTGAATTCAAAGTTTTGTCCCGATCTGATACAGTCATGGTACTTTGATTATTCTTCATGGATCCAATTCGGATCATTGTTACTATTACAGATTGTTGTTACCCACTGGTTGTTGTTGTTATAGATTGTTGTTACACACTAGATGTGCTCATAGGCTTATGTTACACATCAGATGTTGTTACACCTTGCATGGATCCCCTGTCACATCAACAATGTTGTTTTTAGTTATGCCGCATCATCCAAAACCACCATTTTCTCAATGTTGTTACATCGAAACTGGAAATGTGGGTACTATTCCACATAAAAATTGTTAACAATAGGATTGTTTATTTTTGAAGCAACAAGACTCAGGAAGTTGCAACTAATGTATATTTATTTAGTAATAAGTTGGAACTTCTTTATTTTTGATTAGCATGAGAATCAAGAGAGTCTCATGACTGGTCTGCTTTCTAATTTTTGGGTTGTAATAATTATAAAGGACTCTACCTTTTGTGTATTAGCAAACAACATATAGAAGAGTATCGTTACTTTGTTTCTATAACCCTGAACTTATTCCATGTCAATTTGCACGGTGATGTTATTACTTTCCAACTGATTTGTTAATCACTTCTTGTGTTCTTCCTACGCCCTACTCAGGAGGAAGGGACCTCCTCATTGGCATGGATTGCAATGATTAGGTAGCGTATGTTTCATTTCAGTTTATTGATTTATGGTTTTTCGTTGTTGTTGTACAAAGGATGGATTGCATTCGTTGTTGTTTCTATTTATCTTATGCTATAACATAGATTTAAACAACAGAGTAATAGTAACTAGCTGGAATAGATGTTAGTTCTAGTGTGGCACACCTTTATTTCAATAGATGTGAGTTGTGATTAGTTATGTAGAGTGCTTTTTGTATCTACAACCATGATTTGATTCAGAAATTTAGATCAACGACACCTTTTACAACTTATCTACATTTTCTTATGCTTGGCTGGCGTGTATCACCACAGAAAGTGCAAACTCCATTGAAACAACAAGACCTACCCTGGGTTGACAATTAATGTTGTAGTCTGAAGTCAATTAAGGTTGATTAAGACAACACTACATTTTGGCACCATTGCTGAGGATGACAAGTTGATGATACAATCAGCTAAGTTGTTTGTTTGATATCGATTGTTCCTAGTCCACAGTTGTTGGGTGGTAAGATGAGAGGTAAGAACATGCGCATCGCTGTAACATACCTGGGTGGGCTCACCATTGTGATCACTAGGACACTTAGGACATTTTGATGCTTTGATTAGTGTCTCTTCAACTTTTCAGTTGCTGGGTGGTAAGACGAGAGGCAAGAACCTGTGCATGGCTCTAACATGCCTGGGTGGGCTCACCACTATCGAAGACTAAGGCACTTAGAGTGTGATTTAAGACACATAGGGTCCATGTGTACATTTCTAGGAATTGTAGAGACACTAAAATAACCCACACTCTAACAAGTCAGAGGAATGATGGGTCGTAAAAAGGAAACGAAGGGTGAAGATTTGGGAAGGAAAACACTTATCCAAGAATTAATCTCCAAGTCGGAAAAAGAATAGTCCATATCTCAAAGGAATGCAAGGAACACAAGGCCGCAAAAGGCTGTTACTCGCATAGCGAAAGAAGAAACCTTCAATCCCTCCATCTCGAGACTGTATCATTCTAAGGCTAACACTCACACCCTAGAGATCAAGGATTTGATTTATGAGCAAGAAGGGAAAGTTAGAAGCCATAATTTGAGGACCAAGGGTCAAGGGGAAACCAACAGGGGACATCGGACACCTGAGGTGGAAAGCACTTGTTGATTTATCAATATCCTGATACATGTAGTGCAGTGAAATAGCCAACCCCAGTGGTATCTAAGGCATTAATCAAACCTATAGGGCCATCACAAACACAACTCGAAGAACGTTTACTATAGGAGGGTTAGAAGAATTCATCATGGGAGACAACAATGATAATAATACTAAAAAAAACACCACTACTACCACCTTTGAGTTCCTAACTAGGAATATCGGAGGTGAAGCTCTTATGAAAACCATTCCTCTATCATCTTTACCATCCTTTTAGGGGATGACTGTGGAAGATCCAGATACATTTCTATTTGAGTTTGATGTCATATGTAGAAGTTATTATTATATAGTAGATTCTCAGAAACGAAAGCTATTTCCTGCTATTTTAAAAGGAGCAACCTTGAGATTGTTCATCGGATTAGGTCCCTCTTCCATTTCAATGTGGAATGATATGAAGGAGACGTTCTTTTCAATGTATCAGGACTATTGTAGGACCAGGGACTTAAGGGAAGATATATTTAAGATGACATAGAGGGAAGAAGAAAGCCTAGAATATTATGTGGAGCAGTTCCACTACAATTTGCAGAGGTCTAAACAAAGCGATTTAGACCCGAAAATCTTGAAGACTATATTCATCAGAGGAATGAGGGTTAACTTCCTTGACATCTTGAACCTATTAGGAAAGGGGGATATATCACAAGATCCACTCACCAAAATTATAAAGCTCTACCTATGATGGTCTCGAGGATCATCAAAAGGAAAAAGTACAATTCAGGATGCCTCTATTCGCATAAAACAATATGTAGGCGGAGGAGTAACTAGAGTGGAGATCAGAAAATTGTTCGAAAATTTCAAGAAAGATATCCTCAATACTCTCTCAGCCTATATAACAACAACACAAATCAAAAAGACACAAGTAGAAGCTGATACACCCCTGGCCTTGCTCTGTCCGACTTGTTGAAAGAAACATCCTCATAGGGAATGCGAATTGAATAGAATCAGCTTGTGTAACATCTGCGAGCTGGAGAATTCGAGAGAGAAGCATCCATAGCTTCCTAGACTACAGGCAGTACTTAGAGAATCAAGTGAAGAGGTACAATCCTCTTATTTCATCATACGAAGAAGGCCATGGAAACAATGACCTCCACATATGTCTCAAGACCTTTCCCCTTTTAATTCGTGGAACAATGCATATAATAACCAACCATATCCATAGCAATATTATGCCCCTCCTTCAGCTCAATTCCCTTCACCCTAGAACCAATGGTCTCCATCTTCTCCTGTTCAATATCCTTAATCCCAACCATACCCTTGGAACCAGAACTGGAGAGGAAATGCCTAGAATTCAGCTCTGCCTGGACCACCCATGCAGCAACAACTGCAATTACCTCCTTTTGAAACCCCTATTCCTCCACCACCTATGCGACCCCAACTACCTGTGCAACCCAACCCAAAGCCAAATAATAAAGAAGATCAAGGCATAGAGGCTCCTAAAACATTCTAGATCTACTTTATTACCCCCATGGAACTTACTGAAATACAATTGCGATCGGGCATGGTAATTAACCCCAGTCACTCCCCCGTCATTACAGAGGAGGATTATGAACCATCCAGAGGAGAAGTTGGAGGCTCTGAGGTGGCTACTACATCTACAATAACTGATACAGAGGAAGTTGTTACATCTATAACAGCCGACCCGCGAAGAATTGTTACACCTGTAACAGCTAATTCGGGGAAGGTTGATACACCTGTAACATCAGATTCAACTGTTGTTATGCAAGACCCCTTGTACCCTCAGAGTCTAGCCGAACCTAGGATGACTTCACATCCTGAATCTAATTTCTTTAGGGAGTTGCAAAATTTGCATGTACGAGTTCCTTTATTGCAAGCCCTTAAAGAAGTACCCATCTATGCCAAGATATTGAGATATTTGTGCATTAAGAAGCCTGGGGGGGAAGCCTAAAGACCCTACCACCATACATGTGATGGGAAAGTTATTCAAATTAATGTCTGTTCAGCCTCTCCTTACTAAGTACCACAATCATGGAAATCCCGCAATCACCATCTACATTAATGATCAGCCCATAGCCAATGCATTGATTGATCTTGGGGTTGCCATTAAGGTAATGACGAAATATCTCCCTATTGCTCTCAGGCTACAGGACTCAAACCCACTCCTACTGTGTTGAAATTAGTAGACAGGTCCCATGTTAAACCCGAGGGGATGTTAGAAGATGTAGTGATTACGATAGCTTCCTCGAGATGGCCAACTAATTTCCTTATCCTACAGCCCAAATCCAATTTGGTGGGACATCCTTTGATCTTAGGGAGACCTTGGCTAGCCACTGCATATGCATTCATATGCTGCAAGACGGGATCCGTGTTGATCTCAGATGACCAGGAAACATAGAACCTTAATCATTATCCACCAAAACCAAATGTGGATGTGTACAACCCTTTGTGGGATGAGTTTGAGCCTAAGTCAGATCTTTCCCTACCACTCATCACTCTTGGGAAAGCCTAGTATTTTAAAGATGAGACAGAAGATGATGTTATTAATGGTTTTATTAGTAGTTCACTTTCGGTTGCTTCTGTTAAAAATGAAAATGAGGAGGAAGAGGTGGAAGATATAGATTTTGAACAAATGATAACTATTCCAAATAGTGCTAGCAGCCTAATTGAGATTGAATCTGGAAATTTTCTGAATTTTAATCCCAATTTGACTATTGAACAGAATCAATGGTTGTTATACCTGTTATAGAAGTATAAAAAGGCATTTACATGGGATTATACGGATATGAAAGGGATCCACCTAAGATATGCACTCACCATATTTATTTGAAGGATGGCTGCAAACCAGTCAGACAACCACAGAGCAGCATGAACCCTGCACTAAAGGATGTGGTGAAAGAAGAATTACAAAAACTCCTTAGTGCTAATTTTATTCATCCAATATCTAACAATCAATGGGTGTCACCCCTTGTCATCGTTCGTAAAAAGAATGGCAAGTGGAGATTTTGTGTTGATTATAGAGAACTCAACAATGCCACTCAAAAGGACCATTTTCCATTACCATTTATAGATCAGGTCCTTGATACTCTCTCTGGAAAGAAATAATTTTCATTTTTGGATGGATTTAGTGGCTACAATCAGATATATATTGCCTTGGAAGACTAGGATAAAACAACCTTTACTTATCCTTGGGGAACCTACGCATACAGAGTGCCACCTTTTGGGCTCTGTAATGCGCTAAAAACCTTTCAAAGGGAAATAATGGGAATTTTTTCTGACTTATTGAATGACTATCTAGAATATTCATGGACAATTTCACACCCTATGGAGATGCTTTTGAAACAACATTAGTCAATCTGGAAAAATTGCTAGAGCGGTGTGTACAGACTAATGTTGCCTTGGGGCATGCAGGGTATTACAGAAGATTTATAGAAATTTTTTCAAGAATTGCATCGCCATTATTTTCCTTGCTCAGGAAGGATGTTGAGTTCTTGTGGATAGGGAAGTGTGAGAAGGCCTTCTTAAAGCTTAAATGTTGTGTATCAATAGCTCTGGTCTTGCGAGGACCTAATTGGGAACTGCCATTTCACATAGCTATGGATGCATCAAATATTATTGTAGGTGTTGTTTTGGGCCAATTGGAGAATAAGAAACCTTACACTATTTAATACATAAGTAAAAATCTAACTCTAGCTGAGTTCAACTACACAGTGACCGTGAAGAAGTTCTTAGCAGTCGTGTACGCCATCAATAAATTCTGACATTACATCACCGGATATCAAGTATTTATACACACTAACCACTCTGTGATTTGTTTTTTAATGAATAAGCCAATTACAAATGGTAGGATTACACGTTGGTTATTGTTGTTACAAGAATTTGATATCACTATTATAGATAAGCCTGGAAAAGGCAATGTAGTAGCTGACTTTCTTTCTAGGCTAACTATTGATGACAATTGCACTCCTACTGAAGATTCTTTCCCTGATGAATATATGTTTTCTATTTCTACTTACTCACCTTGGTATGTAGATATAACCATTATCTTGTTGCAAGGAAGTTTCTCTAGTATTTATCCTCCAAGGAGAAAAAGAAAATCATACAACAAAGTGCTAAATATACCTGGATAGATGGGAACCTCTATCACATTAAACTTGATTTCTAGATTAGACATTGTGTTAGAGAAGATAAGGTCTTTGATATCCTCAAAGCATACCATGATGAACCTTGTGAAGGAAACTTCGTAGACAAATGGACAGGATACAAAGTCCTTTCAACAGGATACTATTCGCTGACAATATTTCAGGACGCCAAGAATTTTGTGAACGGTTGTGACAAATGTCAAAGGATGGGTCAACCACTGCAATTAGAAGAGATGTTGTTACAGCCCCAGATTGTCATAGAACCTTTTGAGAAGTGGGATCTAGATTTTTTAGGACCAATCAATCCTTTATCTAAACAGAGATCATACATCTTGGTCTGTACTGACTATGTCATGAAATGGGTTGAGGCGAAGGCACCAACTAGAGCCACGAAGTAGGTTGTCTCAAACTTTCTATCTGAATACATCTTCATCTGGTTTGGCATACCCAAAGAGATATCCACAGATGGAGGACCACAGTTCACATCTCATAAGATCTGGGAGTTGGTTAAAAAAATATAAAATCCATCACATAATCACAACGCCTTACCATCCATAGGCAAATGGCCAAGTAGAAAGCACTAATAAAGTCATTGAGGGAATCCTTACTAAGATTGTGGCTAGTCATCGAAGAGATTGGGCTGAAAAACTTCCAGAAGTGTTATGGGCATACAGGACTACATGGAGAAACACCACTAGATTCTCACCATATGAACTTGTGTATGGAAAGAACCCTTTATTCCCCATTGAATTCGAAATCAAAACACTAAGGACAACATTGCAGGTCAATTTGGATTTGGCTACAACACAAAGGGAGAGATTGAACTAGCTCAATGAATTGGAGGAGAAATGGTTGGCTGTTATCAAGTAAACAGAGATTATCCAGCAGCAGAGAGCTAAGTGGCGTGACATATTTATAAAGAAGAAGAAATTCTAGAAGGGAGATTGGGATCTATTATATGACCAAAGGTTTAAATACTTCAAGTGTAAGCTCTGCACCAGATGGCTAGGTCCTTCTGAGGTAGATGCAGTCTTTGACAATGTGACTGTAAATTTGGTAACCATTGACAGTGCAAGGAGATCATTACTTGCAAATGGGCACCGTCTTTGGTTGTATCACAAACCTACCTCGAAGGATTCATTTGTCAACATTGTCACAAATTCAGATCTATAGATTACGGGAATAAGAAAGCCCACTTGTGCTGCAAAAATTTTAATTTTTCCAATAAGTTTAGCAGTGGAAAACCACTTGATGGCGACTGTTACACAATTCAATATATATATATTATATATATATATATATATATATATATATATATATATATATAATATATATATATATATAACAATAATAATAATAACAAAATCTGGATTTGAAAACCTTTCTCAGGCACAGAAAGACACTTTTGTAGCAATTGAAAACTACCTCATGGCGGTTGGTACACCCTCTATAACAACTTTTGTTATTCCAAAGTATATCATGTGCTAGGTGTTGATACACGATATTTTGTTTGAAGATATTAAATTAATATACATCAGTCATCTTGGATGTTACACATGTAACAGCCGATGACTTTTTAGGAATAAAATGAGATCTTTATTATAATAACCAACAAAAACATGACTGTGAGCTTCATCATCAGATTTAAGTTTACACGTCTCGCTGCCCGAGGATGATTGGACGTTTCCCTGCTTATTACCTCATTCCATGTCACCCAGGTACGTCATCAAAAAGGTAATAATGAATTTGTTTTATTTGGTAATTATGGCAACTTAACATGACTATTGACGGCTGAGGATGGCTGTCATAATTAAGCTGGGGGGGTGGGGGGGAGGGGGGGTGCAGTGGGGAACGAATCACATCGCAACATGACCATTACATGAATTGTAACTATTTGAAAAATATAGCAATTAAGGCATGTGACCCGGTAGTTATTGTTATTTAATGTTGAATCATACCAAAAAGGGTAAGGGAACCATTGATGAGACATCCCCGTGACTCACCATTAAGAAAAAATTCCTTAAGCAGTACGAACCATGCATGCCAAATCTTAATCCAAAACATTCACCTGCGCCACCATCCCACCCTACCATTTACCCCTGCTGGAAGCGCTAAATCCCCATTCAGAGTGTTTAGAGAGGAGGAAGATAGTAGTACAGGTTGAAACAACTAGAGTGTGTGAAGGAGGGAAGGATAAGTAGGTGAAATAGCACTGAACTGCATAGGCAATGGGAGGAGCAACACTACAACACGAGTCAGGGTCCACAGAAGCCCTGGAAACTCGCCCTGAAGCATGCCAGGTTTTCAAAGATGCAAACTAGTTTGAATTTTTCCAGAGATTACAAGGATCAGACAATGGTGTTGCCATGGAATTTTCAAAGAACTTGAAAAGAAACCAGATGGAAGTTAGAGGATTGAAATTTGAGGTCACAGAAGAAGTTATCAATAGAGTAATAGGATTACCAGCAAAAGGGAAGACATGGTTTACTCGGAAGTTTAATGACCCCTCACTAAAAGGGGATTCCCTTTAGGAAAGCGAGTCGTTGGTTAAGAAACGAAGGGGAATTCATAGGAAATCACTCCCCTAGCCATGGGCGGATGTTGCTCTCTTCCTCATTAAGTACATTACTTGTGAGGGAAGGGAAACAATTGTGGTTAATTATCATTTCCCATTGTTGACCCATCTCCGACATCAACAACTGATCAACCTTCCTTATTTCTTGGTGGGAAATATTAGGCACATGGCTATGGCTATCAAAATGGTTGCACATCTAGAAACATATGTTACAAACAATGGCCTCATTAAACTCGTTTTGTTGGATGCCCTCAGCTGATAGGGCAAGAATTGGGAGGAATTCATGTGGAAAAGGCCTACGACCACTCGTAGAAGGCAAACAGAGACAACTGGGGAAACTCTAGGAGTGACAAAAGAGCAACCTCAATCCTCGATAGTGAGGGTCAGCAAGAAGTCGGTTGATAAACCAATCAACGAGAGAAGGCTGAAGCAGAGAATAAGGGTTAGCGGGCACCCAAACTCCCCATCCATGTCAAGAAAGGATGAAGAAGTAGTCGAGTAGAAGGAAAAGGAGCAAGCTCAACCAGAAAAACCTCCTTCACCTCGTAAGAGCGAAAGCCAGTCTTTGATGTCGAAAATTAATATTTGAGAAAAAGAAATTAAAGAATTGAGGGAACAAATAGTAGTACGAAAGGCAGAGCCAAGAGCCCTAGGGCTAGATGCTTTGGCAAAGGCCATGGACAGGGATAGAAGTGGAGAAATCCCAGGCACTCTATGTGTATCCTGTGCTGAGAAGCTGGTGGAAGTCGAATTCAAAGTTTGTGCAATAGACACTACCTCGAAGGGGATTCAAACTGAAAATTGGGAAGCTATTACACCTTAAATTTTCAAGGACATTGCTGATACACAAGAACCAACAACCGAGATAGCAGAATCAACAAGGAGTGATAAAACAATGGATACACAAGAACGCTTGGCTAACACTGTTGTTTCACCAGGAACAACAGCTGAGGAGGAAATCAGCCAAGAGGAGGAAGGAAAATATAATATCCATGAGCTGATGGTCGCTGCTACTATTACATAAGAACTAGCAGCAGACATTGAAGCTGGTCCGAAGGAAAATGATGAACAAAAGCCTACAGATATTACTGGTGCCACACAAGAACCAATAGTAAAAATGGAAGTTGACCAGGAAAATAAGGAAACTATGATAAAACCTACTGACAAAGCTGTTGATACACAAGAACCAGTAGCTGAGGTGGAATAGTTTCGCCCCCAGGAGGCTGCTACACCTTTAATTGATGATGCATGTGGGGGAATGTCGGGTCTTATTGAAGGATGGTGTTCTGAGAAATTGTTGATATTGGTAGAGCTACAAAACTGGAAGCAGTTGGCACTCTCTCTATAGGAGGGACTTATTCCACTCAAGACGAATAAGAGAATGATGGAATCCCTAAGAGAAAAATGGTTTAAATAAGAATGGGAAAGAGAAGAGGAGGCATGGAGGCATAAATAAATTATGAAGAAAAATGCCGAACAATTGCATTAGCTGCATTGGGAGGTCTCTGACTTGACATTTGAGAAGACCAAACTCCATGACCTTACTCTAAACCTGCTAGCATGCAGGCGGTCGTCCCCGTCATACGCTGTGTTCCTGTGTGAACATTATTACTTATTCTAGTTAAGGGAAGTTTGTGAGAATAGGTCCTATGTGGGTTCTTTAACCTGCACTTTCTTGGAAATTTTCCGTTCCTCTGATTTTGATGATCAGAATTTGTTGTGCGAGCTATTCTTGCACAATATGAAGTGCGAACATGTGAGCACGAGGATGGTGGTGAGCGTAATTTATTTCATGTGAGACTTGCAGTTGTGGGAATTCCTCTCATTTATGAGGAATTATATTGAGTGGCAACTGGCCAAGAAAACAATAGAGACCAATGAGGAAAAGACAACATTGTGGGTTAGGTTTGAACCAGGAATGGCTTACGAACTCCGACGAGAGTTCAGGTGGTTCCTGAGCAATTCGGAAATCGGAGACCAATCAACCATTTACTTAAGGAGAATCATGAGGATCTACCTCAACTTGTTTGCAAACATGAGGAACCAAGCGCTAATAAGATGTCTCAAGCACACTGAGGCCTATAGTGAAAAATTGCAAGAAGGAGAATCCTTTCAGTACAAGAACTTTGTGGCTACTATTACATGGGTGCCAAAATATGCTCAAATTGTGCTGACACTGGGGGAATTCTGGATTGGCCTCAGGTTCAAATTCCCTTTGATCTGGTTACCATTGGAGGAGTATCAACCTGATTATCGGTTGTGTGATTATGAAGAGGAATCTTGGCCACATGAGTTAATGGTTGATCAAGGATTCAGAGCTCCGAATGATGATACTATTGGTGCCTACAATTTCATAGGTTTCCAGCAAGGGCACAATAGAAGGAAATGAGATTTTAGATGGGGACATGCAGTTGCTTCAGTTGGGGGGAGTTGTTGGGTGTGGTTTTTTAACTATTTTCTGCACATTCTTTCCCTTGTTTTAACCTTTCTGTCCTCCAAGCCTATGCCCTTATATGACCAAACTCTCTATTTTCTTATATTTTTAATCCATTTTATTGTCATGTTACTTCATTGTATTTTACCAAATACTACGAGGCTTTATTCCTTTTTTGTGGCTAACTAGGAGAGCACTGAAGAAGTATTTTGGGAAGTTCATCTTTTTTAGCTGCTGGCTTGTGCAAAGAAGCTACGAAGCAAATAGGCAGCAAGGATTAACTACAGGAAAGGGTAGAACAGTTCATTGTTACACACTGAGTGTTGTTACAGACCGCTGCTATATACTAGGTGTTGTTACAGGTTGCTACTGTTATAGGTTGTTGCTGTTACAGTTTGTTATTACACACTGGTTGTTGTTGTTACAGATTGTTGGTACATGATGAGCCCCAAAAATGGATAATTATATGGGCTCATTCAGCCTCCTAATTCGACTTAATCCACCATTCTCATTAGTTTATTGCATGTTTTTTATTATATTTATGCTAATAGAGTGAATTGGGTTAGTCATTATGCCAACAAGTCTAATGGGTACTTTGTGCAGTGTGCTTGGCAGCCAAATTCATGGAAGAACAAGAGAGATGATTTTTAGGAATGTGACCCCTTCATTTATGGGCCCGTACCTCGAATTATCCACCATCAGCTCAGAGTTCAAGGGCCACCAAATTGAGTATCACAAGGGCAGCCGAGCAAGTCAAGTAGGACTGCTGTTAACTGCAAGTTTTGGGCAGCCGAGTCCCTAAAGTTTAGGAGGACTGTTGGGGTCCTCAATTTGTATAAATAAGAAGGCTTAGGGCCTCATTTTGGTTAGCCAATAGTTATTCACTTTGTAGGCAGAAATTAGCTAGCTTGTAGTTCAATTTTAGTCATTTTCTGGAAATAGACTAGCTTTGCACTTCAACACATTTTCAAGTTTCCCTTGTGGATAGTTTTTGATGTAACCCTTCTTTTCTTGCTCAATAAAGATGAATCCAGCTTTGCACCAGCTCTAAATCTCTCTTAGGAGGCTGTAGCTCTTGGGGTTGGGCCCATCTAAAGTGCCCAGTACCTCCTTTGTTTACTTTCATGTGTTTTTGTTGCATTTTTAGAATAAAATCTGCTATTTAGATTTAAATCCTGTTTTGTTATTTAGATTGCTTTTGGTGATTAAAGTAGATTTTCATGTTCAAATTTGTTTGATAAGTCAATAACAGGGAAGATATTCAGAAAAAGGCCATAAAGCACCTTGGATCGCACCTCTCCCTCAGTGGAATCATGAGCTAGGACCAAGGCCACCTTGCTGCAACCAAAAACATTGTCTTTGCTTCACCATGCAATTAGTAGTGTTAAACTCTTAGTTGTCGAACTTGATATCAGTTTTGATTGCATGCTTCCATTTATGATTGCTTAGTTGCATAGTTATTTCATGTATTTCATTTCGAATAAACTTCTTTTCATTTACTTTTGTTGCTAGGTCAGATTAGAGTGAAGTAACTAGGTCATAGCTTTTATAAGTGTTTGTTTGTTCAGTTTGAAAAACCACTTGCAGAGTACCTGTTATTCTTCCTTACCTGCCCATACTCCATCCAACCTACCTACTTCACCCTTCACTTAGAACCCTTACCTTACATTTGCCTCATTCACTTACTTTGCCATGATTCTCATCTTCTTGTGCAACATCGTTTCATCCCTC